>CM075860.1:49696460-49881460 GCA_037975125.1 Latrodectus hesperus
TTTTACAAAATCCTGAAATTTACTTCTTAATTTATTTATTTAGAAAATATTGGGGCATACTTACTTATAAGGCTATTTAGATTTAACTCGCTGCCTGTCTTAATTATTTATTCTATTTCAGTTTGAAGTCAGTTAATCCGATATCAGTACTATTATTTTACTATAAGGCAGAATTATGAATTTGAATTCTTTTTACAAAATCTTGAGATTTACTTCTTAATTAATTTATTTAGAAAATATTGGGGCATATTTATTCATGGGGCTATTTAGATTTAACCCGCTCCCTATCTTAATTATTTACTTTCTAATAAAATTCAATTCAATTTCATTGCAATTGCGAGGAATTATAAAAAATACTGTATTATTTATTCCAATTAACTCATTTGTGTCACTTTACTGTCAAAAAATTTTTTACTGTAAAAGTTAAACAATTTTCGATTATATGAAAAACTTCCTTTTTCTTCATTAGAAACAGAATACTCTTATATTATATGTAATTTTGTTGGTTTTCTGTAAGAGATCAAAGGAAGATTCCTTTAATCAAATGTGACGCTTCAGTGAACTTTCAACAAAAAGTCAGAACGGTTCCTCTTGTTTCTGTGGATAGACTTAATAAGATGAGCTAATCAAACAATTACTTTCATGGAAAATCTCCTTAAAAAACAAAATTATCCCTGATTGTTTGCAGACCCCTAGCTAGAATATTTCTCGCTCCTCTTTCTTGAGCATGCATTGTCTCTTGGGGCTGTGATCCACACGCTTTCTTCTAAATAATTTGATCCACGGGACAGAATAACCTCTCCCATTTCGCTTAACGGCATTTAGAGAAATGGGTGTAATTTCTACAGCATTGTGTGCAATCTTAAAAAAGAAGGAATGAACGAAAAGTCATTCTGAGTCAGTATTGTGAACAAGTACAGAGAGAGAAAGTATAAATTATTTCCCTTCCCGCATAAAATTCCATACTACATTGACATACTTGCCAACTTTAGAGGAAAAGAATTCTGTAGATTTACTGATTTATAGGGAAAAAATCAGGAGACACTTACTAAGGACATTTTTGCTTGAATGTTTAAAACGGTATTACCGGAAAAAGAGAATTTTACTCTTTAGATTATACATTCTGAGAATAAATTTATGCTAAACTTATTTTGTGTTGATCTTAATATTTGAATAAAATATTCATCAACCTCATAAAGAAACTATGAAAGATAAAAGAATAT
Organism: Latrodectus hesperus; assembly: GCA_037975125.1. Lineage (NCBI taxonomy): Eukaryota > Metazoa > Arthropoda > Arachnida > Araneae > Theridiidae > Latrodectus > Latrodectus hesperus. Next base: position 49,697,684 of record CM075860.1, read on the forward strand.
ACTAAACGTAAAAAAATAAGCATCAATGACTATGATTTATTTTATTGGGCAACTTTTACAACTCTAGTGCAATTTATAAATATTAAATTTATAAAATTACATAAGAACATAAAATACATTACTAAATAAATTTAATTCAGTGACAGTCGACCAACTTGTCTAGTGGTCAGCGTGTATGACTGCGGATAAGGAGGTCCTGGGTTCGAATCCCGGTTCGGGAAAGGATGTACTTTCTCTCTCTATCTATCCTGTCTTTGTCCTTTCCTTGTACGAATAAGGTGTGAATGGTTGCCTACCCTATAAACGGGTACCTACCTATGGCATGTGTGTATAGCAAAGTCGTACTTTCACCTTCATGGTGCTCTGATTAAAACGAAAGACGCTCCCAATCGACTTAAATTCGCATAGCCAAGGCATAGCGAGCTTGGCTTGTCCAAGTGTCATTAGTAACAACAACAATAATTCAGTGTCAAATATTTTTTCCTGATTAAATTACTAATAACTAGTAATATTCCTCCTAATTGAACTGCTTATATAAAGAGGCACCTGGTCTGAATGTTAATTATATGACTGCCAACTCGTAGGAGTTTTTGGCACCCAAGTGGTTAAAGCGTAATCCTTACCTAGGCGGACAGGTGGGGTTCGAAACTCAGAGGAACATGTTTTCATTATATTAAAACATTATAATAATTATATTAAGGCGTGATCTGTTGTGTCTATTTAAGCTATTAAAACATCTCAATAGATCTAGTTTCCGGCAAAATTTAGGCTGTTTTTAAGTTCTGAAATTGCCAAAAATAAGTAGAAATGATGAAAAATCAGGAATTTCCCGATAAAATCAGTAGAATTGGTAGCTATGGATCGATATTAGATCAAAGGAATGCACTGTTTGCATTATATTTTTTGAGGTTGGTTTAAATAAATCCTACGAATGATTGCTGAATTAAAAATGATTGCTCATTTAGGTACTGTTGATCTAATTTATATTAGGAATTGTGGATTTAAATTACTTGAAATTGTTATTGTTTAATAGTGTAAGAAAAACAAAAACTACTTAATACAAATAAAAAGATAGCTGTTTGTCATTTTAAACCACTTTCAAGTGATGTTATTTTAACACCTGAACTTTTTTTCTCTTTAATATTTTAGAATTGTTGAATATTTGGGATTTATGAATATAAGGTGGATAGATTTTGTAAATATGATACTCTCTGGTTGGATAAAGATCAAGCCTGGAAATTTAGAGAAGGCTAGAAGAAAAATTAAATTAAATTTTTTAGCTTTTTATTTGATAAAATCATAATTAATGGTGATATCTCTCAAAGTTCAGTAATAATATTTTTCAAAAACAAGGTATACTAAACATTTTACATATTATAAATTTTTGATCACATCACGACTTATAATAATATGGTATTTAACAAAGAATGAAAAAATATTTTTTTAACTAAGAAATACATTTTATTGATATTTTCTAAACGCAAATAATACTGATTCCTGAATTCACATACTTATTGATTACGTCGTAAATTCCTCAGAATAGAAGCCATATTAATTTAAGGAAATTATCAGTATAAAACCGAAGCAATTAAGCAATGTAATTAAAACTAAAGCACAGAACTTTGATGATTATATACATGCTGACGAAAATAGTTGTTGTTGTTGTTCCTTATTCCACTTGATCTAGTACAATCTAGACCAAGTCCAGTAGATCGTTCACCCAGAGAAAGTCCCGAACCAGCGCAGGGTTATCAAAAAGATCTCTCTTCTCCAAACCCAGACAGGAGAGCAGATGGTCCGGAGAAGCTTGGTGGAAATTACACCTGAGGCACACAGGGAACACTTTCTGACCCTGAACGAATGTAAGGGTGCGAGTATGTCCAGTAATGAGCCTGGTAATGGTGGTTTGCAATTTCCTATTGCCCTTCAGCTCCAGGGCAGCCCCAGGATGGTTTTGTTCGTACCAGTCATGAGTAGGTGGGATCCTCCAAGTCTTGCTGTTTTCGGCTTTGACCTTTGAGAAAATTTCACTAAACGTAAGAAGTCCACCATTTTCAGTTGTTTCAGCAGAGCCCTCCTTAGCCAATTCATCGGCCAAGTCATTGAAGTGGAGGTCCACATGGGAGGGAATCCACTGTAGATGAATGTCATTATGTGAAGAGTAACTCTTAAGTTTGTTTACAATGTCCATGCCGAGCCTGTCATTAATGCATCTCCATCTGCTTAGGTATTGAATGGAGCTCCTGCTGTCTGAGTAAATCCAGATGTCGCAAGTGCTGCTAATCGAGATCATAAATTTTAGGGCCTCGTCAATGGCTATCAATTCCGATCTAAAGACAGAACAAAAGTTTGGGTTTCTCCTGTTCAGTTTTGTAACGCCGTCGGGAGTTACAATCACGACTCCACTGCCTGTGTTACCATTGTCTTGTTTACTTCCATCAGTGAATATCCGAACTGCCCCTAATGGGGAACTATGTATTGTTTCCAAAGCCAATTGCTTTAGATGTGCTGGATGCATATCTTTTTTACTACTGAAGGACAATAGTTCTTCATGAAAGAAAACTCTAGAAAGATCCTCTAGTGGACTTAGGCGGGGCCCCAAAAGGCAGGATTCAACCTCAGGAAATAAGAGATTCTGTTTGGCTGCTCTGCTAAAGGGGCTGTCACTTTTGAGTATTTGATTGTTTTTCCAACCTTTTAAATATGAAGCAGTTCGATGTTGGTCTCCAAAGCTAAATAGTTTACTAAAATATATTGATATATTGGAAGACCATCTCAGACTCAGTGGTTGGAGATTAGCCTCATAAAGAACAATCTCGTTAGGGCAGCTGTTACGTAACCCTGTAATGATTCGAGCAGCACTAAGCTGGATCCTTTCTAGTTTCTTTAAAATGGTATCAGATGCTGTTCGCAAGATCTGATACCCATATTCCAATAAAGGTCTCATGAGGGATGTGTAAGTCATTCTGAGGGTAGACGCATCCGCCCCCCCAGTCCCTACCGGAAATGTATTTTAAGACGTTTAGTCTCTTTCTTGCTTTTTTCACTAGATGGTCAATGTGATTGTTGCTGGTTAGTCCAGGGTCAAGTGTAAATCCCAAATATTTCGGGTGTTTTTCATATAAAAGCGGGTGGCCGTCAAGCACGATCCTAGGTTGATAGTTGTAAAGACGTTTGTTAGTTGTAAAGAAACCTGCCACAGATTTCAATGGATTAAAGACAAGTTTGTGATTTTTAGCAAATTTCAGAATTCTCTCCAACGAGATATTTAACTCATTTTCTATCAATTCTATATCTCTATAAGAACGCCAGATCATAATGTCATCCGCAAAAATACCAATTTCACGACCTCTAGATACCTCTTCCTCAATCCCTGCAATAAAAAGAGCAAAGAGGAGTGGACTCAGTACAGAACCCTGTGGTACGCCTTGACTTAGCTGAAAACTCCTGGAAAGTGTGTTCTTAAATTGCACTCTGAATTTCCTTCTACTCAGAAAGACAGAAATCCAAGGTAGAGCTCTACCTGATATAGCAAATTTATCAAAGAGTTTACCAATGAGTTTGTTGCACCAGACCATATCAAATGCCTTACACAGATCCAGGAAAGCCGCGATGGTGTAGTTTGTAGGTTTTTTATTCTGTGCATCTTTAACATACTGGTAAAAATAAAGAATTTGGTCAATTGTTCCATGGCCCTTTCGAAAACCATATTGCTCCCTAGGGAACAGGTTTTTTTCTGTAAGATGAAAATTTAGTCTGTTCAAGATGATCCTCTCCATAATCTTACACGGGATGCATGTAAGTGAGATGGGTCTGTAATTCTCTGGAGAATCAGCTCCCCTACCTGGTTTGAGAATAGGCAAGACAACGAAAATAGTAAAGATCCCGAAGAAAATAGAAATATGAATAAAATTGAAGCTTTTTTGCACATGGGAGTATAACACTCACCTAAAACTAATTCAAGACAATTGTATTTACCGTAATCCTGTATAAAAGTAAATCTGGACAGACCTGATGATAATCTTTTCTGTGATAGTGATTCGAGCAGAATTCTGGATATATTCCGTTTATAGAGGTAAAAAGTAAAACGCGTATGATGCTGGTAAAAAGGTTGTGCATGATTATGTATGAATAAGTTGATATTTTCTTTAAAATTTCGATAATTTGTAAAAACAGCTGTAGTAACTTATAATGGTTTTAATTACAATTTATAACTTAGATATACATGCCATTTTGAAGCCGATGATTTATGAGTGAAAATTACGGTATTAAGCTATCGTTTTTGAAGCATATATTTCAGAAAAACATGTTGCTATATACATTAACAAACTTTAATTGCTATATATATTTTATAATTTACATAAATATTATATATTCTCTTTTTTATTTCCTATTAACCTGCATAAAATTTCTACGTAACATCAAAATTAAGGCATTTATAGGTTAGTTTAAAATGCTCGCGTTTGAAATTAATATTCATTTTAAGATGAAAAATAGATTGAAACTTTATTATCTTAACATATTGCTTAAGCATCATAAAAATTAAACAATTTAAATGAATTTTCAGAATCTCTAAAAAAATTATCGAATTCATATTCATTAAAGTGAATTATTAAGTTAACTATTGATAATGAGTTGAAATTATCTCAAATAATGAATATACTCTTCCACAAGGGTATTTAGAAAAGCATATTTGAGTCACATTTACTTAAAATATACTGGGGCCAATGTAACCCTTCAAAATAAAATGTTTTCTTCCAAAGAAAAAAAAAGAATTTTGAGCTATATAGCGTTTTTTGTTTTAATATTTATTTTCGACTACATCATTCATACCATATATGTTATGTGAGATATTATAGTACAGCCATTTCACGTCGTTTATACAGTACAGTAAATATAATTGATTGTCTGAATGTAAAAAATATCTTGTATGTGTGGAAAAAGTCCTTCTAGAGATACAAGCAAACAGGTTTTTGTTCTATTGCTAGAAATCCCTTTATATATAGTACTCTTTTGAAAACACAATTATGCGGTTGCCGGAATTTTACTATGTTGACAAATTATTTAATCCCATTTAAGGCTATTAAACTATTTAGTCAAACTATTAGACACATTTAAAGCCATCTTCAAGAACAAAAGCTTTAAAGACGTGCTGCAAAATTATATTCGTGTTTTGAGTAGATTAAAGCACATTTTGACAAACAGACATGTCTGGACACTCCTGAAATTTGTAGAGCTTTGCCACCCATAATGCAACACCCAGGAAATACCAAAGACATCATATAAAATTTATTTGGTAGATAACACGTTATACGAAGATCAAATGATTGAAATTGCTTTTATCATCATTCACACCTCTTGTAAAGAAGTGTGAATGATGATAAAAGCAATAATTAGTATAAAACTAAAACTAAACTCCGTGGCACGACAGCCCATGTGGGCCAAGGCTTACAGAGCCCATAACTGTTTTCACGACCGAGGGCCCTGAGGTGCGAAGCATATGTCCCAGTTAGGTGGTCAGCCTAACGTAAGACTCCCAATGTTTAGTTCCCAAGCATGCTTGGTACTCAGTTTATCGACCCACTGAAGGGATGAAAGCTGAGTCAACCTTGACCAGCCCGAGGATCAAACCTCGGACCTGTGTCATGGGAGCGTGAAACGCTGCCACTAAGCCACCGGGCTTCAATAATTAGTGTAGTAGCCAATATATGTCATAAATGCTATCACTCGTCGGAATTAGCTTTGGATGTATCCTTGGGGTTATCCGCCCATACGTCTTTCATATATTGTCAAAACTGATCTGAGTGGTATATCCTAAACCACTTGTTGCGCATGCATGGAGCACTCCCTGCAGATTGATTGACGATTGATTGGAAGAAAAGCCGGTCAATGCAGAAGTTTAATCTGATGGATTGTTGTTGTCGTTGCATCAGCATGCTTCCCTGTACCTAGACCTGCATGGGGCTCCACCAGTTAGATAGAAGCAACCGGGTGGAATCTTCGTGATTTTGAAACAGGGACCAAGCAGAATACCTCCAATACTTGGCTTGCCACCCCCAGAGGTATCATTTAACTTGGAGTACATTGAGACCATAATCTTATGGGTAAAGAAGGTTTAAACACTGTTCTTGTGGGCATGGAGCTGATGGCAAGTGCTGAAGGTATGAAAAGACCAAATGCTCCATAATTCCTAGATTTTGCTTTCAGTGTACCGCCAATGTATACTGAAGGAATTCGAGAGCAAAATCCAAAATCACACAAAACATAATACTTTATGCCAGACGAGTCTTGGGATGCATAACGTCTCAGTTTAGCATTGTCTCATTACAGTGTCTACTGATTAAAAATCTGACAATCATGATGTATTTTGCACGTCAAAGCGTAATTCTTCCCCAAAGTCGTTCCATTCAGTTAATTTGCGCACAAACGCACGATGAAAATTTTTCGTGATTTCCTCGCTTTCTTCTGGTAAATGAATTTGTTTTTTTTCAATGGCGGGCACACACTTGGGTGACTAACCCTATGACACAACAAGGCCAGAAACTGCTACTTATTTATCGTTACCCAGCGGGCACCTGTGAACCAAGTCACGGAGGCGAGTAGCGTTGCCCGCGCCATACCACCACAAACCCGTTTATAGGGTGGGCCACATTCATACATCATCACAGAAGAAAGGACAGAGAAACATAGAGAGAACAGAGAAGGAAAGTAACATCCATGCCCGAACCGGGATTCGAACCCGGGACCCACAGCTCAGGAATCAGGAACGCTAACCACTCAGCCATCAGTCGGCGAATTTGATTGGTTAGCAATGTCAAATATTAAGAGCACTTTTATCAAGTGACTACAGTTGCAAAACTTTCGGAAATTATAGTTGATTATGGAGGAAAGAGTTTCCTCAGTTTACCATAACCTATTATAATATACTGTTATAGAGGCAAATAATATTTAGCGAGATACTCAGAAAAAATTCTAGAGAGGGAAAAATTTTTCGTTTCAAAATATCACATTTCTACAAAAAAAAATCTAAAATTTAATTATTGAATGATATTTTATTATAGGTGAAGAAAAATAACTATTAAATCTTCAACTAATCAGTAAGCATAAATTCATTAACTTGTTTGGTGATAGTTTCTTGTAAATTTAAAAGTAATAATAAAAAGTGTGCAAAGTGGAATGAATGTTATAAATATTAACAAATCTGGCAACAAAAAAAGGATATAGAAAAATCTATAAACGCTTATTATCTTTGTATTTTTAATTAGCTATTTAAAAATATTTAAAATGATAATCAAAAACAAGAAAGATTCCGAATTTTTTTTACAATTTTCTTTTTCGATTTTTAATATTTTTGAGAGAAACTTTTAAGAATTGATTATTATCAATCCATGATAGAAAAACATCTTTGTAATATTCGAAGAAGTTTTCAAAATAATATCTATTGATATACTAAAAGTGGAAGTAGAAATGAAATGATTAAATACCTTTGCTTAGATATTTATTTTAAAAATATTTCATGTTAAATGAAACAGGAAGAATAATATTTTACTCAAAAGGCAAGAAATTGCTTACAAATTTGGGAGCTCCCATTTTCAAATTTCAATTAAGCTTTTCAAATTTGCAAGAAGATTTTCTTATACATCCTGCATATTCTAGTTTTCATGATAATGATGAATTTTTTAAAAATTTATTTTCTTTTAAAAACAGAAAAATTAATTTAAAAGTCTTAACTTCATTAAAACTACATTTCTTTGATTTCTGAGATAAATCTATTTCTTTTAAAGGATATTATAGTTTCTTACCTAATTATAAAGTCATCCTTTCATAGTAATGCATTTCAAATACTTACTTACCACAAGATATTATATTCTTTTATTAAATTACTATACACAGAAATTAATGATTTTTCTTTTTGAGAAACTTTAATTTCCCTAAAGGCATCTAACATTTTCGAAATAAATTAATTTGCTATGACTTACTTTTGAAGTGTTTGTCGAAATACACATTCACCCTTTTAACAAATATTCAAAAGTTAATAATAATTTAAAACAGTATAAAATCTAGTCCAAATTATATTCCAAGAGAAATCTAATGCTAAAATTATTCTTCCTATAGTAAAAAAGACGTTGCATTTTCCATATTGGAGAACCACAAACACAAATATAGTCGATTTAAACGCATCTTTTCATTCTCTGTGTGTCAATGTAAGTTATCTTATTCATTGAAAACTGAAATTGAATATATTCAACACGAGGTTATTTTCAATGCGGTGATTGGATACAGAAAACTCAGGTAAACCTTGGAAGTATCTGATTTTAAAAGCTTTTACAAGATATGAAGCCAACCACCATTTATTTCTGCGCTATAATTACATTTGAATTATGTTTATGAAAACCGATAACATTCCTTTCATTAATGAGTGTTTTCTTCTTCTTCTTCTTAAAATTGAGTTTGTATGTCATTGGGCACCTCTGCTTTTATCAGCATTTTGTACCATTAACTCCAAACCCAATGTTTCCTAGTTCCAGTTGCTCGGGTCACCCACTTTACTAATAAAGTCCGATAACCCTTTAATGGAGTCTAGGTGTAACTCTCTAGTATGGATGATGCCTAAAGAAGTTAATTTAGGGAGGGCAAAGAGCCTCACATTCGTAAATGACATGCTCTGCCGTTTCCTCTTGCATATGACATTTCCAGCAGATAAGGTCTTGCTGAAACAGTCCCATCTGGTCAGAAAGTCAGTCATGCTAGGAATAGCTTCCCGACTTTCACCAGAAGAAGATGGTTTAGAGGTAATTTCTACCTCAAGTGAAGTTCATTGCTGCCCCTTTACAAGATTGCCTCTGAGTTCCCTTGGCTTTTTCAGCAAGGTCTACTTTAGAGGCTTCACCTGCAAATGCAGAAAGGTTTGTTACTTCTTGTGTCTTTTCAGCCACAAGATAACAATTAAAAAGCTCAGGTAATATAAGTCCACCCAGCATTGCCTGAGTTACTGGGCAAGGCAAATTACTCTAGAAGTTCGCCAAGCAACTAGAGGCTCCGTTAAGACACCAATACCGCGGTGCCAATTAGCTCTAGGCACGGATCGCATAACACCAGGGTTTACGGGAGCTGGTTCGCGGCCTCTGATTCTATATTCAAGGCTATCCTGTCATTCCTACAGGACATTCGGCTATCCACCACTTGCCGACGCGCCTGGTGGCTGTGCTCAAGCCCCAGGAAGGTACACGTACCCCCTGGTTCCAGGAATGAGTGTTTTACTGAACACGTTAATGAAAATTGAGGCGTGAAATAGGATGCTAGAATTCTTTGATTCCGCAAATTATTTTCCATTTGTGTCAGGTCAGCCGAAATTCGTCCTTTCATTAAATGATACGCGTGTTTCTTCTTTTTGAACCATGTTTTTATTATACTGTTATTAAAAGTGATTATATTTCGAGCTTATTTCAAAATGAAATTGTTGATTAATTCGCTTAAAAATAAGTTCGGGGTATATTGGCATATTAATGGCATGTTAAATTAAAATGAATGTATAATGATAGAATAAACGAGCTTGAAATTTTCATTTTGCATGTAAATTTAAGACAACTTTAGAACTATGATCATAAATATACCTTTTTTCCAAAAATATTGGGAAATTTTTTTTAATTTTTCTGAATGTTCTATCAGCGCAAATTATGTGAAGTTTTCAGTTCTAATTAGAAATTATCTTACTAATATAAAGATAATTACATGCAGCACTAATCAAAGATAAAAAATCAACAATCGGAATCCTTAGTCTTTCAATATAAGGAGCATTTAATATGTATATGCATATTTTTGTCGACAGATATATAAATCAATTGTGTTATTTTCTTCTTGTCAATTATTTAAAAATTTTAAAATTTAATTGTTACATTAAGCAGTTTAATTTGATTAGTAATTCATATAATTTGAGGTTGGTTATATTTGAGTGCTTGTAAATAAATCCCCATTATCTATAATCATTATAAATTGAGAAATATAATCTTATATACTTAGAATAAAGCCAGTTAAATATATTTTGTTGCTTTCAGTATATTATAAAAACAGAAATAATACTATTAGATAAAAATGAAATGAAAAGTGCAAAAGAATGAAAATATAATTTAACGTAGCATTCATAAGTGATCACATTACTAAAGATGTCTACCATTTTTTGCTAATAGCTTACAATCAGTCTTACCGAAAGAATTTCATCACTCAATTTCATTAAAAACAATGCAAAATGCTAACATTTATCTGCCTAGTTCTATTACTGATACTTAAAGGATAAAGATTTCATAATTTCCTCGTAAATGAATACACATGGATTAATTTCTTTAATAAAGAGATGCAAAGTAGGCCTACCTAATCGTGGTGCATCCTGGAAACGCATTTCATATGGCAAAATGGTCTACAGCTTGCGGCATTTTCTCTCGTTGCCAACACTATCATCAAAATTCAGTGTGAATTTTGGAGTTTGGCTTTGGTACTTTGCAGTGGAATGCTGGTGATATTCCTGATGGGTCACGACTGTCTGGTTGAACACTTGCACCATATTGGCATCTTAAATTCATCCAATTATCCACTCTGTAACTTGACAGAACCCATGAATAGGACCCCCTCCCCCGCTGTGCTGCACTGCATGGCAGCTCTGAATCATCTCTTTATTGGCAAGCCAGAGATCTTTTGGCACAATGCCTCCTGTCATCTCATTTATGTACCGTATTCACCTGTTCTGTCTTCGTCTCATGCCCATTTTGTGATTTTTCTTGTATTTTATTTGTGTTAATCCTTGTATTTGCCCTGCCATTGGAAATAAAAAAGTATAGCTATGTGCCTAAGGGTAGAAAAACTCAATTTAAAAAAAATTTTCTCACCACTAAAAACATATACCATAAAGACTCCGTTAATTGGGATAGAAATGAAATATTTTTATCCTTATCAGTGATTTGAAAGCAGCTTAATTCAACCAGTGATGTGAATATTAAAAAAAAAAAAACACTTGGATTTCTTTTTAGGAATGAACATAAGTACACGTGTAAACTTAAGTGGATTAAAAATTTACCATTGTAATTTATATTTAAGTTATGTTTTTATGTTGTGAATTTCATTTTAACTGGAATATGTTAAATGTTAAAATATAGTTCACAATGTATTGTGAATGATTATCACAACGTCATTTTACAAACACAAATATCCATTTCAGGACAAACATAAATTTCTTTTTTATATTTTTCCCTATAGCAACGTTAGTTTTTAACTGGATTAAGAGATAATTTATCAGCCAAATAGAACATAAAATTTTCCCTAATTCTATTAGTTGTTAGCTTATTTTGACCTACATTGTATTATCTTGTTAGAACTTCTTAAATAAATCGTTTGATAGTGGAATTATATGTATTGTTCAAAGTAAGTTTGTGTATCTGGTATACTTCCAAACTTAAAATTCGCGCGCGCGTACACACAGTATAGTTACTCTGAAATTTTTGAGATACGCGCAGAGGAGAATTTACAAAATAAAAATAACGGTTTAATTTTAAAGTACAAAGTATTTTAACACAGAAGACGATTTTTCACTGACTTACTTCAACTTGTTTAGCGTGGAATAAATTTTAAACAGAAGAGAAAATGGAGTTGACGCGAGAACATTTTTGCATTATGATTTTCTACGATTTCAAAGCAGGATAAAATCAAGAAGAATGCGTTCAACGGTTGCAATTAGCATTGGGTGATGAATCTCCAGTTCGTGCTACTGTATTCAGATGGTTTAGAGAATTTAGAAGAGGTCGCAATTTTCTTCAGGATGAAGAACACACAGGAAGGCCGCCATCGGCAGTAATCCCGGATAATGTGTCTGCCATACGATAAATGTTAATGGATGATAATCGCTGTACCTATCAAATGATACAGAAGGAACTTAACATTGGACCCGCAGCCATACACAAAATCATTCATAAAGGATTACATATGAAAAAAGTAGTTTGCCGTTGGGTTCCCCATCATCTAACTGAGCATCAAAAAGAAAAGCGTGTCAGAATCAGTAAAGAAACTCTTAATATGCTGAATGATGGTGGCCACCGCATCATTTCTTTAATTTGTAACAGCTGATGAAACGTACATACCGTTTTTTGACGTTCCAACACGTCAAGAAAGCAAAGTATGGGTCTTTGAAGATGATCCCGTGCCGACAATGGTGAAAAAACAATGCGCACTGATAAAAGTGATGTATGCCGTTTTCTTCAGAAGTACGGGATGGGTCAAAGCCATCAAGTTGGAAGGACAGAAGATAGTAACAGCAAACTGGTATACCATTAAATGTCTTCCAGAAATTCTACAAGAACTGAATGTTAGGGGACTAATGCTTCACCATGACAATGCATCTTCACATACAGCCGGATTAACAGTTGAGTTTCTTAAGCAAAAACAAATTAAAGTGATCGAACATCCGCCGTATTCATCTGATCTAGCTATGTGCGACTTTTGGTTATTCTTTAATCTAAAAAAGAACTTACGTGGACGTCGTTTTCATTCAGAAGAAGAGATTAATGTGGCTATAAATGCATTTTTTTCATCTATTCGAAGAAATGAATGGGCTTGAGGCATTTAATCGGTGGAAAATTCGTCTACAAAAGTTCATTGATGCTGGAGGAGACTACTTTGAATATACCTAAAATTTTGTAAATATAACTTTAAAAACCTAGTTGTATCTCAAAAATTTCAGAGTGACACTCGTAAAAGTGGGACGCGTGGCTTTCACACTGTATTTTATTCCTTCAAGATAACTTGTGAACATTTCAGTCTCTCAAAATGCGTTAGGTTAGAAAACAAATTAGAAGTCGTTTTCAAATTCCTCATCAAACAAATATTTTTCTTTTAAAACCAAAACATAGAGCCAAGAATTTATATTAAGAAAAATATAAGCTTTGAATTATATTAACAAATAAAAAGGAGACTTTCATTTGGTAAAGCTGTGTGCTTTAAAAATATGAAATTTTCAATGAGCCTTGTTAATAACTGAGATTTTACTTTAGAGTGACTTCTAATTTTTTTCGTTTACATTAATTTCCCCCATATAATCACAAATTGATCACTATAGAGAGTATATTCACTATATATATAAATAAAAATATATAATTACACACTTCTCTAACTTTTTTACTAAATTTAAAGTAGCTTATGACACTTGGACAAGCCAAGCTCACAATGCCTTTGGCAGTGCGAATTAGTCGAAAGAGAGCGTCTTTCGTTTGGATCAGAGCACCACGAAGGTGAAAGTACGACTTTGCACTTTTTAAGGTGCCTCGTAAATGTGAACCACGATCAGGTGACGAGGTCATACCTGCGCTGGCACCCTCCGTTCCACATCCACGCCACACCAGTGGAAGGACTTTGGACGTCACATATTAACGTGGACACGTCCCCAACCCACGGATTTCCAGCAATCCAGTGAAGGAGAGCACACCGTGGTCACCCTCCCAACCACTGCCCGCGGCAAATGATGCTTCACTTTGTTGAGCTTACGGGAAGCGGCGTGAAGCTACTGAGCCACTGGAGCTCAAATTTAATCTAAATATGAGATAAGTCACGTGACAACTATAAATTTTTTGAATCAGGTATAATGATTTAAATGGAGACCACAAATCCAGTTCACATTCGGAAGACCACAAATAAAATCATTAGGAAAAATGTATTTAAGGAGAGACACAATTTATTATTCTTTTTACCAAATTACATAATACATTAAAAAAACAATAAAAGTACACCTTTAATTAGATTATATATTTAAATCTGTACCCTGTGAAAAAATAATTGGTACCACATAAAAAAATCGCACAAAAGTGTTCAGAAATTCCATAAATATTTGAAACGAATATTTAAGTATAAATTAAATATTTTATTTTTAATTTATAATTAAATAAATTTTGTATAAATTAGAAAAAGTTTTTTTTAAGTTGGAGAGGGCTGAATGGAAAAGTTAAAAATATGTCAATGTTTACAAAATAGCAAAAAAGTACTTTCAAATAATATAAATTATTTCATACATTTAAATTTAATTTAATTTCTCATTTTACGCGTGGAAACATGCATGTACATATCTAAATAAAAAAATTAAATTATCTCTCTATTCTCACATAAAAATATGTATACTTAACCGCATTAGTCATACCAAACTCTGAATGCAAAATGTAGGCTGTAACACTGCGAAATGAACGGCAAAATCCAAAGATATACTATGAAAATTGATTAATTATAATATAAAAATTGGAATAAGATTGTTGAAATTTGTTAATGTATATGAAAAAAGTATTTTTATTCCAAAAACTTGATCTTTCTATTGTAAATACCTAAATCTTCAAATTTATGTATTTTACATAAACACATTTTAATTAATTTTGTTAGCATGATTATCAAAGGCTAAATTTTCATGCATGCTACGATAATTCTTTTCCTCATTTTAAAGCAGGTTATTTTTTAAAGTTTTCTTATGTAAAAATTTTAACTGAACGAAAATATATTACATACATATATTTGATATTTAAATTGAACAAAGAAAATATGCTTTCAATAAAAGAACAAAAAATTCGGAAAAATATAATTTAGAAATTTCTGTGAAATTATAGAATATTTATTTTAGTTCTATTCTAATTAAGCGAATTATGAATAAGTAAACTCCACTCTAAGATTCAACGTCTAAATAATTTAATATGTTGTGTAGAACAATATTAATATCCATACCTTCTTTAGGAATTCAAGTAAAGGAATTATTAATTAAAAGTCATTCTATTTTTCATATCTTCTACTTTCAAATTATTGGGAGATAGATACTACTAAACATGATTATGTTATGTCAAAGAAAGAAATGCACTTTTTCCTCTTCGTTTTACATTCATTTAACTTAATGAAGATATTAATATTGGAAAAGGAGCAAAATTAGGATTTAGTACACAGAATTTTCAGCTTCACACACTTTTAGTCTGCTTTTCTAATCTAACTCGAGATCCCACGAATAAACCAATAAAAATATAAATTATTAAAAAATGTAGCATTAATATCGTATAATGGAATTGTTTTCAAGAATCCAATTTACTAGTTGAAGTTTTTTAATCAATAAGTAATTATGATTTAATTAACTTCCTATTTTTACTTCTTCGGATAGTTGTAGCCACATAAGAAAGCAAATATGTCAGATATAAATTTCTAACTCATTATTATACAAGGTGATCTTTTTTAAAGTGACAGTGTTTGGAGCGTCCTGTAGCGCAATTTAATATAGTCGAAATGACACCAAACTTGGTATTTAGACTAACCATAACATGGGAAAAAAGATTCAGTAAAAAAAAATTTAGTTCCTAAAGTCGCCGCTAGAACATTTTGTGGCGCTGTTGTAGTTTACAATAATGAGAATTAGCATAAAACACGGGAATGAAAGGAAAAATACAAATGTTGTGCAATAGCAGTGCCAGTAATAGGGGTTATAAAAGCAAGTAGTAGACAGTTCGGACAAATAATCTCAGCTGAAGTAAACGAGCTCCAGTGGCCATGCCTCTCACGTTACCGGAACGTGTGTTTATGTTGGTGGAGTATCAAATTTGTCTATTCTAAAGGACAACATAACAAAGACAGTGCGGAATATTCCTCTTGATATGATACGTACGACTGTGGAGAACGTTGTGCACAGAATGCTCGGTATTATTTCTGAGAACGATACTCACATTGAATGTCGTCTAATTCCTCACAGGGGAAGTTAATGTAGTAGATAAACATTAATAGTTCAACTGTACGATTGTATGTGTTAGTATTTTTATTTTCTTATATTTTATATATTGTAAAGCACCACAAAATGCCGTAGAGGTGATTCTTGAAACTAAATTTTTTCACGGAATTATTTTCCCCGTGTGTTGATTAGTCTAAATACCAAGAGTTTGGTGCCATTTCGGGTATATTAGATGACGCTACAGGGCGCTCCAAACACTGTCACTTTAAAAAACATCACCCTGTATTTCACACCACATATGTTTTTTTTTTCAATCGAAGTAGGTTATATAAAATATTGGTTTGATAAAATAAAAGTCCTTTAGTTTATTTGTATCTGAGCCGTGAACACTCAGCAATTAGAAATCTTTCAAAAAAAGGAGGCTACAACATTAGACAACCAAAATAATTTGGTGCTGAAAAAGACGATTATATTCTCTATTCAGAAAGAAATTTGCTCAACATTTTAAAAATATTCCCGGAGTTATCATTTCACATTCATAGGATAGATTAGGCAGTTGGTAATGATTTTAGTGTGTAAAAGTAAGAAATGATTTATGAAATTATCTCACAATAAAATAAAATGGATGTTATTTCTCTATTAAAATAAAATTTAAACCAAAAAGAAAATGACTTTAAAAATTTCAATCGTTACATTGTTAAGACTGCCGGATTTAGAAAGTTATCAGATTACTGACAAACTTAGAAAAACTTAATCAGAAAATAAAGATGGCACCTGAATAAAATCATCAGAAATAGCAGTGAAGAAAACAATTCCACTATATAAGTAGATTAACTTTCTTTCCTTCTTCATTACGGTTTTTCTAAGAAGTTAAAATTTACTTAGAAAATTACTATACCAGAAAATGAGTTACTATTTTCTGTTTTTCTTCAACTATTATCCTAACAAAGTAAACCATTATCGTCTAATAACTTTTTCTCTGCTAAATCTTTTAAATATCCTAAAATTATGAACGGCTCCTGATTTATTTGTAATAGGTGAATTGTTTAAAAAGAATTATCAGAAAGTTTTTTATTAGTTAAATGTAAAAGTTTTTGCTAACTATAAAAGCTCACTAAATATAAAGTTAAGGGCGTTACACGTATTGCTCAAGATTTTAAATTCACTAACAGTTAAAAGCTAACAGTCGTGGCGCACATTTATTATTAGACAAAGTAATAAAAAATGAAACAAAGCAATTCCTCGTTTGAAGCATTCTATTCTAATTTATTCATTTCTCTCATTTTTAAGTCAGCCGACATTTAAACTTCTGTTGTGACACTTCACTCTCCTCCTTGCTAGAGCGCCCTTAGTGGAGAGAAGGAAAGACAGTGAGTTGGGCTTTTGATTTCGATTCTTCGGATAGGTTTTTATCATCCTTTTAATTCCGTGTTTCTGTTTGCTATTGTGTGTAATTTAACTTTGAATAATTAAATTATTGGTGCACTAAAGGTTGTTTTGATTAAACCCACAACCACCAGACACACTGTAAAAATTTAATTTGTTCTTATCATTTCCTATCTTGTATCATAAAGCATTAGCACACCAAATTTTACTACATTATACCCAATTTTTATCGAAGATGTTTGTTTTTATGATTATAATTTAGGAACACAGTATAATAATTGGAAAACTGTAAATCTATAGATGTAACAAAGTAAAATACATAAATTTTAATTTATAAATGCAACATCAATTCTATATATATATATATATATATATATATATATATATATATATATATATTGTACCGAGCTCCACGGGTTCGTGTTGATTGAGAGTTGAATAAAGCAACCACTTAATGCACACAAGACTTTTATTCGTAAAAACTTCACTAGAGAAACGAAATTCCCGCTGTAACAATCACAATTATACAGCTACAATTCGTCAGATACAATAAGAAATAGCTTCCAATCACAGGTCTCAAATACCTCAGACAGAGAACAACTAGCAGTCACAACTAATCGTCTTCACTCACTGACTGTCTTCACAAAACTCACTCTTCCATGTCGGGCTGCGGTATTTATACCTGACTTGGCGGAGAAATCTACCAATTTCGCCAAGGTTCTGGAAGCTTCTAGGCTATCTCGAAAAATATTGGTCCTAGAGCTTAGGTGATGGATGTTTCCAGAAGTATCGATTTCTCGCCAAGTCGCCAAAAATCTCGCCAACCGTCGCCAAGTCGCCAAGAATCTCGCCAACTGTCGCCAAGTCGCCAAATCATTAGGAAATCCGCTTTTAGACTACAACACGTCTAAATACCGCAATTTTTGCCCAAAATGTGAGAATTTCTGATCTGTCTGAGATATTTTAAGACAAATATAATCATTATTTACAAATTTGTAACATTGCCCCCTCTCAAGGACTGCACGTCCCGGGCAGTACAATCCCCTGATAGGAGGCCAAATTTAATTATAAGAGAATTTACATTTCAAGAGGATACAGAGCACATTACATACACAAGCAACTAAAAATACAAGAAAATAGAAAAGATTAAAATTATCTATACTATTTACAAAGAGACCATGGTCTACTAATTTTTACTCTACATTACGATAAGGAGCTAATCTATCATAATGTACTACCTTTGGTTTTGAAGAAGATGATTTTCTTATACGAACCACGACGTCGTTCAGTCTTTTTAGGACTGTGTAGGGACCTTCCCAGTTGGCTTGCAACTTTGGAGAAAGTCCTTTACGTCGAATCGGGTTCCACAACCAAACTTTGTCACCTTCTTGAAATTCATGTCCCGTCGCTCTTGTGTCATACCTTGTCTTCATTCTTTCGGTCGTCAGGTTGATTCGGTCTCGAGCGAAGTTATGGACATCTTCAAGACGTGCCTGAAGGTCTCGAAGGTATTCCTCTGGCGATGAAGATGTATCCGGTGGACGACCAAACTGAAGATCACAAGGGAGACGAAGTTCGCGACCAAAGAGCATCTGTGAAGGAGTATATCCGGTAGTCTCATGGACAGCACTGCGATATGCAAGAAGAAACAGCGGTAGCTTCAAATCCCAATCTTGCTGATTTCTGGAAACCATAAGGGAGAGGTTATTCAAGATGGTTCTGTTAAACCTCTCTACCATGCCATCCGATTGTGGGTGTAGTGGCGTGGTCTGCGTCTTGTCTATTCCGAGAATTTGACACATTCCTTTAAACACAACAGAGGTGAAGTTTGTCCCTTGATCAGAATGAATTTGTAAGGGTGTGCCGAATCTGGAAACCCATTGCTGCACTAGAACCTCGGCTACTGTAGTCGCCTCTTGATCGGGGATTGCAAACGCTTCAGGCCACTTAGTAAAGTAGTCCATGACAACTAGTATGTATTTGTTGCCATTTGAAGATCGTGGTAAAGGACCCAAAATGTCTAATGCTATTCGCTCAAAAGGTGCTCCTACGTTGTACCGCTGCAACCTTCCTCTGCTACGTTTCTTTGGTCCCTTACGTGCCGCACAGTCATCACAAGATTGGCACCATTTCTCTACATCTTGTCTCGTTTTGCTCCAATAGAAGCGTTCTCGAACTTTCTGTAGAGTTTTCATTACTCCGAAGTGGCCTCCAGTTGAGCTACTGTGCAATTCTTTCAAAACATCTGAAATTCTTGATTTTGGAAGAACAAGCTGCCATTTGAAATTACGTCCATCATCGGACTCCCATTTCCTGTATAAGACACCATTTCTTATATGGAGTGAGTCCCAAAGAGCCCAATATTGCTTAGTAGCAGGACTGTAGGTGGAGATATCCTGCCAACTTGGTCTCATACTAGAAGATTCTTTCAATTCAAGAATTGGATTTATATCTGGGTCTTCTTTTTGGGCTTCTCTAAGTTCTTTATCACTCCATGGGTCTGGTTTCGATGGAGGTAAAACAGTAACTTGGCGTACCGAAGGATTTACTAGCTGATAGTTTTTCTCTACTCTAGAACAATATCGGCAGCTTTCATTACACGGTTTCCTTGATAATGCATCAGTATTTCCATGAAGAGTTTCTTTGCGTTGACGTATTTCCATTTTAGGAATTCCACCATCTTTTGTTTTCGGACAGTATCTACGTACGTGTCCGACTCCACCGCAAGTCCAACACTGAATTTTCGTGTTTCTGCCACCTTTACTCAATTCTAAGCTACGTAATTTTCGCCGCAAATCTTCAATTTGCTTTCTTAGATCATAGTTCGTATCAGTAGCAGAAACGGCTCTGATTGAGTGCTGGTCTTTACGCGTGGCCTGCTGGGCAGCCTCTATCTTATGTGCGTAGACTAGGGCAGATCCGATATCTTTGACATCGGCGAGTCTAAGTGTTTTCTGTATCTCCGGATCCCGCACACTATCGATGAAGTGATGGAGAGCCAAATCTTGACGTGTCTCAGCTGGGCAGTCCGAAAATGCTAGATGGGAAAGTCGCTGAATATCGGCAGCCAATTCTTGCAGACTTTCACCCGCTTTTTGATAGCGGGACTTTAACTGTAGTCTGCTATATTCTTTGGTGCACTTATCTCCAAACCGCAGCTCAAGCGCACTCGATAAGGCTTGGAAATCGTGCCTCTGTTCCTCCGGAAGCGTCTCGAGGATGTCAGCCGCGTCTCCTCTTAAAGAAGCCGCCAGGTGAAAAGCTTGGGCTCGGGGATTCCATCCATTGGCTTCCGCTACCATCATAAACTGGGTCTTGTATACTTGCCAGGATGATTTCCCATCAAATGTTGAGAGTTTAATATTGGCTAGGGATGGCACAAATGCCACGTTGGGTTCCTCATGTCTGTTTGACATTTGCTTCTTCAAGCTTTCAATCTCCTTATTGATATTGTCTAATGCTTCTTCCACGTTTTCTTCTATCTCTAGAACTTTAGTTTCTACTGAAGTTACCTTATCCTCCATTGCATTCATCTTCTCCTGAATGATGTTGGAGAATTCTTCTTTAACACTTACAATGTCCTTCTTAAGCTCATCCTGTCCAGATTTTATCTCTTTCATCATCTCGGCGTTAATCTCTTCTTGTCTAGCTTTCATCTCTTCTTGTCCAGCTTTCATCACCTCCTGTCCAGATTTTATCTCTTTCATCATCTCGGATTTAATCTCTTCTTGTCCAGCTTTCATCTCTTCTTGTCTAGCTTTCATCTCTTCTTGTCTAGATTTCATCTCTTCTTGTCCAGCTTTCATCTCGGTTTTCATATCTTCTTGTCCAGCTTTCATCTCAGCCATCTGCTCCGCTAATTTTTCGAGAAGACTTTTCATTAAATCCATATCCATTTTTCTTGTGACACGCTGCATCAACTCTTCAATCCCGATTCTGACACCAGTTGTACCGAGCTCCACGGGTTCGTGTTGATTGAGAGTTGAATAAAGCAACCACTTAATGCACACAAGACTTTTATTCGTAAAAACTTCACTAGAGAAACGAAATTCCCGCTGTAACAATCACAATTATACAGCTACAATTCGTCAGATACAATAAGAAATAGCTTCCAATCACAGGTCTCAAATACCTCAGACAGAGAACAACTAGCAGTCACAACTAATCGTCTTCACTCACTGACTGTCTTCACAAAACTCTACTACTATTCCATGTCGGGCTGCGGTATTTATACCTGACTTGGCGGAGAAATCTACCAATTTCGCCAAGGTTCTGGAAGCTTCTAGGCTATCTCGAAAAATATTGGTCCTAGAGCTTAGGTGATGGATGTTTCCAGAAGTATCGATTTCTCGCCAAGTCGCCAAAAATCTCGCCAACCGTCGCCAAGTCGCCAAGAATCTCGCCAACTGTCGCCAAGTCGCCAAATCATTAGGAAATCCGCTTTTAAACTACAACACGTCTAAATACCGCAATTTTTGCCCAAAATGTGAGAATTTCTGATCTGTCTGAGATATTTTAAGACAAATATAATCATTATTTACAAATTTGTAATATATATATATATATATATATATGTATACAAAACTATCCTATTTCTTATAACTTTCCATCCATTTAAAGTCCAAAATATTTAAGAATATAATCCTTGTAGTCTGAAAAAAGACTGCGAAAGAATAATTCTACACAAAATATTTAAATTATTAATTTATGTTTACTTATATTTGGCCAAGTACCCAAACTAAAATAAGAGTACCAGCAATATTTGCTATAAAACAGCATGATAATAAATATATTAATGTTACAAGTGTGATGCATGTCTTTCATATTTGCTATGACATAAAGCTCAGTTGATTTTATTGATAGAACTTTATTTGTACCTGTGACTAGAATTTTCCCGGGAATACCTTTGAAAAGGAACACATTCTTAAAGCTTGAGATTTATGTAAACCTCTAAAACTTGTTCTCTAGAAGTCTCCATCACAAATTTAAATAAAATATTTTTAGATGAAATTAGTTTTGCTTTACTTAATTAGTAAATTATAACGACACAGGTACCGAATAATCCAAGATTCCAAATTCAGAATTTTTTTGACGATGAAGAAATGTTGCCAAGATGACGTATCGTGACGTGAGCGATGACGTAAATACTAGGGTTACCAAAATAGAATTTTCTGCATAATTCTTATAGGTCTAAATATGTATGACATAATAAAAACGGGGTTGCCATATGCATAAGAAAATCCGCCAAAAAATCGCCAATCTCAGAATTTTGAATCACGGATTATACGGCACGTGTGCCATTATAATTATAAAATTAACTGCTTTCTCTCTCATAAATTTGAATTATCATATTATTGAATTGTATTTATGTAATTACGCTTTACGTAAAATTGAAAAACAATTCTTAAGCGTACCGATACGGGGGCAAATTACATGCTAGAGGTTCATACGGTAAAATTCACTTTTATAAACATACAGATTTTGTTTGCATCTCTCTATTATTACTTTAATTCACCCCAAGTTTTAAAAAATGATTTCAAAACAACAGTTAAAAATGGGTTCAAAACCATAACAAATGTCCACATCCATGATAGAAATTGAATCAATTTATTGTTCAATTGAAATTCACTGTTGTAAACATTCATTTGATATATTACCAAAATTATAATCTTTATTTGAACATCAATAATATTTAATCATTTTTCTGTCAATATAAAATTTTTTTAACTATATTGAAAGAAAGTTATTATATATGCATCTATTGTTCTTTTAAAAGCTGAGTTAGTCATGTTTTTCAAGTCTGAAAATATAAAAATAAGAATTTCAAGAGCAATAATCTTAAAAGCTTTATATTCATATTTTTACCGTAGCTTTAGTAAGAGAGGAAAAATGAAATGAAACTACAATGATATTCTGCTGCTGAATAATTAAATAGCGTGCTGGCAGTATCAGTATCCCTCCACAAACTTGAAAGAATATTATTAATTTAAATGCCCTTCTATTTCGCTAGTAAGCTTTCAAATTCTCGGGAAAAAATACAAAATTATGTTTACTTCAAAGAAAGAGAGATGTGCTTTTCGATTCTTTGGTTTTTACACTAGAACTAATGAAGATTTTAATATTTGAAAAGCCTCTAGATTAGAATCTAGTCAACAGAACTATCAATTTTTCTTTTTTCCATGATTATATGCTTTTTACTATATCAAATCTGATCTCAAAAGCTATGAACTAATTCAGAAGGCAAACATATCAAAATAAAGAGTAAATGTGGAATTCAAATGTGAAAACTCAGAAAACCGATTCGGTCAATAAATCCTTTTAATGAATAAGTTATTATTTCAGATCATTTTACATTTGGTTTTTCCCATTTATTGAGGAAGAAGTTTACGGTGACATTTTGGTGATAAATTTCTTTGTGACTTTAAACTAGTTAAAAGGATTTTGTGTTTGATTCCAAGTTTGATTTTAGAATGTACTTATTATTTTGTAAAGCTTAATACTTTGTATGATTTTTTTCTTCTTTTTTATAATATGGAAAATGATTTTTGAAACACTATCTTTATGTCAGCCAATATGATCGACCAATTACAATGAATATTTTTCAGAAAGGAATTCTCCTTTTTCACTAACAACTCTTAATATCAATACATTTACTAATTTTTAAAACATATAAATAAAAAAACACGGAAAAAATCGAAAATTGATATTTAAGAATATATAATCACATTACAATATTTTAATGTATAATTATCTATGAGCCACAATAGCAAAAGAAAATGAATTGAACGTTTTATAATTATTTTTCTCGATGTTGTCCCATAATAAGCTATATCCCCGCAATATTAAAATTCTTCAGTGAAAATGAATAAAAATTTTCAAATATAAAATCAAATTCTTTTAATGTTAAATAAATATTTTAAATACATATTCGTTGGGCACAGGTGCCGTATAATCCAAGCGCCAAATTCTGAGATTGGCGATTTTTGGGCGGATTTTCTTATGTATCTGACAACCTTGTTTTTCTTATGTCATACAAATGGAGACCTATAAGAATTATGCAGAAGATTCTATTTTGGTAACCCTAGTATTTAAGTCATCGCGCACGTCACGATACGTCATCTTGACAACATTTCTTCATCGCCAAAAAAATTCAAAATTTGGAATCTTGGATTATACGGCACCTGTGCCATTCATTGTTAGCTGTTTTAAAAATGACCTCAGTTTTTCATCACTGAAAATGGTTTTTTATAAGAATATTATCCTATTTCGCTAATATTTTGTACAGTTTTGTTTTCTTAGATTCTTTCAATTTTATCAAACCAACTTTAGTGTAAAATCACAATTTTTATTTTCTGTCAAATGCTTCACCTCTTTCATGTTGAAGAGGCGCAAACTCCAAAATATAACGTTCAATAAAAATCTTTATTAAACTCTTATTTATTTATTACATTACATATATTCAGACTTGTATGCTTGATTCTTGAGATCCGCTTGTAAGTCTTCGTCGATATTAGGACAAATAGCACAATGACAGATGTACAACCACAGAAGAATAACGAAGAATACACCCAGGGCCACGGTGGGAATCGAACCCACACTCCTACGCTCTCAAGCGATTAGCAGTGATGCCTTTAACCACTCAGCCACGGAGCGCCCTTATTAAACTCCTAAACTCCGGTATTTGTAAACACAAAACTTATCATATTGTTTCTTCACTTCCGTTCATTTGCGTTTACACATGTTTTACAATATCGAGATAATGAGGTTAATTCTGGAAAAACTTTTACAAAATTCATTCTACTTTATCTTTACAAAATCCATTCTAATAAAATTACAAATATTTTTGTGGGAATGCTTTTCATAATCCATACTTTCACTAAATGACTATTGTAAAATTTTATTTTGATGTATGTGTGTAAGTAAATACACCTAAAATTATATTTATTCCGAGTTAGATTTGTTACTATTAAATTACTTCAAATCAAAACGCGTTTATTATAGAATTTTTTTTACTTCCAATGACAGGGAAAATACAAGGAATAACACAAATAAAACACAAGAAATATCCCAAAATAGACATGCGACGAAGGCAGGACAGGTGAATACTGTACATAAACGTGAACGAGATGACCGGAGTTGTTGCCCCAAAAGTTCTCTGGCTTGGCCAATAAAGCGATGATTCAGAGCTGCCATGCAGTGCAGCACTGCGGTGGAAGTGGGTCCTATTCATGGGCTCTGACAAGTTGCAGAGCGGTCAGTCGTGACCTTCGAGACTACAGGCCTGCTTACTGAAGAAAATCGGTTGCATGAGTCATCACATTTGGGGAGACGCTCAGAGCGACTGGTCAGTGCTTACAACTCGATGTACGTGGATTATTAATAAACGTTTGAGTTTGAATGCAAGAAAGTACATTGATGTAATAATCACAAGCAAAGAATTTCATTGAAGATGAGTGGGAAAATGTTTATAATTTATACTTTATCTTTTTTTAAATTATATTATTTAAAACTTGTACTAGTTATCATAATTGTTAAGCCTTGCATGCATTGTTGTCAAAAAGTAGATTATTGTGTACTTGATATACATTCCAGTTCTCTTCCTTCTTGTGATGACTCATGATCCCAGTCAGCAGGCCTTCTTATTCTTGAATGTCAAGAGGTCAGTCTGGTGAATTTTAAATGCCAGTGTGGTGCAAGTGTTCAGCCAGACAATCGTAACCCGTCAGGAGTCGAAACTGTGCCACAACTTCACGGCGTGGGCCATCAGGGGTATTCAGAAGTTCAACTTTCCAATGCTTGGCTTTTATTTCTTCTTATAGTTTAGAAGCTTGAATTATTTTAAAAATATATTTTAGGTGTAGCATTATAGTGTGGTAGGAAATCTCTGTGTGTACCAGCACATAGATACTGCGATAGACATTTGTTGTACTTACCACATGTTAAGGACTAAACAAAATTGAAACTTTTTAAAAAGGTAAATTGCTGAAATTGGCTTTTAAAAGCATTAGAAATTTTGATTTATTTATTATTTTGTGTTGAAACTTATCCAAATATCGTCTATAATACTTATTTGTTTCATTGTTAGATATACTAAACAGTCTTGAAGAAATGGATTTAAATTTTTCGCTTTTACTTATTTAATAAAATATATTTTCTCACTCTGTATGTCAAACAAAGCACAACATTATGTAAGTGTATGGTACGAATTTGAAATGTAATTTTAGTCGGACATTAGTACAAAGCTATGAAAATAAAGAAATATATTGAAATCTCTGAGCAGAGATTGCTTATGTAAGAAATCTGGTATCTTAATATTTGTAATATGCTAAAGTAAGTTGCATTACAGTTGAAATATCTTCTAAATATAAAAATTGCCTTAACACTCAATGATATGTTTGAGGATTTTATTTACTCACAATGTATTTTTTTGTGTATAAGAAGAATTTTGTCGTATAAGACAAACTTACGTTATCTTGCTAAGAAAACAAAATGGAGATTATCTCTCTACAGCTTTCAATGTTTATTATTTAAATATTCTTCTTAATGATGTTTTTGTGTACCTACTTCTCATAAATATATTTGTGGCAGAACTTTGGTTAAAAATGTTTACTGAATACAGAATAAAAAGATGATTATATCATGAAGGCAAAACATGGCATATCAAATAACAAAAAAGGAATAAATAATATTTTTCTATAACTATACATGACGAGTAAAATATCATACTATATCATGTACTATATCATGATGAATAAAAAGCATTAGCATATTTAATGCTATGTTCATTTCTCGATAGATATTGCAAACAAGTTATTTAATTTTTGGCCAACAAATCAATGTAATATAAAACATGAATAATATAAATCATTTTGCTAATGATATTCAAACTCAATAAGAATTAAAATATTTTCTGAACTCTCAAATACTTTTACCATTTTCTTACAATTTTTTTGTTTGTTTTCAATTCAATTTATTTTGCTTTCATTTAAACTTACTAAGGAAATGGTTAGTTTGGGAAAAATGTTTGATGAAAGCTATTCTGAAAGCAATAAAATCTGTAACCGATTTCCCTTTTAATCAGATTCAAGTCCAAAAGTGAAATAGTATATCCATTTCCTTTCCATAAAGGCTAATAATTCTTTCTTCCTTTCTTTATAGAAAACCTAATCTCGATTCTTGCAAAGTACCCAATCTGATCCATGAATGGAATATAATTTATCTTAGAATATTTTTCCGATATCATTAAGTGGTTTTGCCTCTGGCGGCGAATACAATTGTCTTCTGATTGCCAAATTATCTTTGTGCCCCACAAGTTAGAATTTGCTTTCTCAATAATGTCTATATTTTCCAAACATTTGGCAATTTTCGATGGAAACAAAAAGAATGATTTGCCCTGTGATTACATTTACATTACCAAATGTATTAAAAGGAAATAAATGCATCCAGATTTGTATGAAGCTTAACAACTTGTTTAAATCATCCAACCAACTAATCACTAAAATCTCACTGAAGACTTCTTTGGTAATTAAATAGTGAAAATTAGCCAAGAAAATATAGCAAGAAAAGACGCAACTCAATTTGTAGTTGCTTAAATATTTAAAAGCACGCATCAAATATATAAACTGGAATTCTAAAAAAATGAACGTTTTGGTGAAATATTTCGTTTTTTTTAAAAAAAAAAATTATTTTTGGTACTAATTTATGGAATTAGGTTTGAAAAAATCGGAAAGCCTTTAGCAGGAAAAAGTGGGAAACTGAGAAACCTGTACTAGATTCTAATCTAGTTTCTTTTCAATTATTAAAATCTTCATTAGGTTAAGTGACAGACGGAAGAAATGAAGGGATTCTCTTTCTTTGGCGTAAAGATAATCTTGTTTGGTGTTTTTCTCCAAGTAATTTGAAAGCAGAAGAAATGGAAAACTGAATGTGTCACTTACATTAATAATCTCTCGTCTTCGCTTTTTGTATTAGTAATACCTTGAACAGTCTATTCAATTATTCAAAAGACGGAAATTGCAATTACGCTTAGTTATTATCTGAAAATGACTTAATTAGAGAATGGGAATAAAACAATAATATTGCCCCTTAAAAGAGTTATAGAAAACTATTTTAAATTTTTGTATTCACTTGAAAAGTGTTTTGTCGATTTAATTTCTAAGAAATAAAATTAAAAGGAAATTTAATTTTCAGCACTCTTTTATAATTTTAGATAATTTGAACTAAAAATATGATAAATTTTAATTTTGTCCTATATTTTGAAACTTTAAAATTAAACTTTGAGAAAATATTATATAAGAAAATTCTTAACATTATATTTTCTTAAATTTTTATGTAATTTGAGATAGCAAAATATTACTTTTGTAAATATGAATTTCCATCGATATAAATTTTAAGTTCTATATCATATATAATCAGTGCATATCATATAAGATATATAATATATAAAGTATATATGCAGAGTATATACACATTTAAAAAGTTATTCAGATTTATTCTTCTGATTCATTCTGTTTAATTTGCTTTTATCATGATAAAATGGTGTGAAATATTATCTTTTGAATTCATTCATTGTAATGTTAAGCTGTCAACAAGGGGTACACTGCTCCACTTTTTCAACTGAACCATATTTTGGTGCGTATTCCGACTTCTTCAGTACACACATGCCATAGGGACCCATTTATAGGGTACGCAACCTTTCACACCTCATTCATACAAGAAAAGGTCAAAGACAGGATAGATAGAGAAAGTACATCCATGTCCGAACCGGGATTCGAACCCAGAACCTCCTTATCCGTAGTCAGGCATGCTGACCACTAGACAAGTTGGTCGGCTATCATTTGAATAATTGAAACTATTTATTAAACAGTATTTGTGTATTTACCTACAGGAAAATTAAGAAATGTTACAAAATTCAAATATGTTTAAAATTATTCAATGGTGTGGGTGTAATATTTCCCTTTTTTAAAAAATACCATTTTAACAATACCCTGTAGGACACTGCTGTTTTCAGAATGTAGTTTTGCATTTTAACAATTGCCATTAGCCAATGTAGTTTTTTTATGAGGAATAAACCACTAAAATATTTACGTAAGCAATACACAAGGGATAGAGCATAGTTCCATTTTAAATTATAGGATCACTAGTACATACCTAAGGTTATTGAATGAATGTAACTGTTTTGTTTATAGAAATCTACTTACAGTAATCGCTTTTTTAAAAAAAAAGTATTAATTACTTTTATTTCAACAGAGATGAATTCTTCTATAGAATTATTTGAGATAAAAAAATTTTTTTTAAATATTTTCTGGTAAAAAATTAGGGGTTAAATAAAATAAATTTTTTATGTGAGGAACAAAAAATCCTTTAGTAGAATTTTCTACATTAAATATATATTGTTTTGTATTTGCTTTCGTAAAAAAAAATCAAAAATTCATTGAATGCGATTGTTTTGCAACCCCTTGATAAATCTAGAAAGAATTTTCTTTTGTTTTCCTTTTATCAATGATTTCATTTCGTTATATCAGATAGTAAACAATTATTTTCATTGTTACTTTTTTCGAGAGTCACAAGAAAATTAAATTGAGAATGCAAGTTTTTTCCATCCGATTTCATTTGAGGTAGCTGTGTTGTTTCTTATATCTACTTTTCGCACTAATAGTTTAATTAGTTGGTCACACATCTCTTTCCCGACTAGTGGCTGTGTGTGTATGACATTTAGATAACACAACTCCTGATTTAGATACTGTTCCTGACATTTAGATATTTTAAGTACTTTTTGCATTGCATCGGGTCTATGACGAAACACAAAATGTTGACTTGGTAAATAAAACTATAAATTATTATTTCAATATTAAATATTTTTAAAGAATAACTGTAGAATTAATTTAATTTTATAATCTGATATAATTGAACTGGTACAGTTTACAGCGTATAATTAGATACGATCTCTTGTATATTTTCTTGAAGTAAGACGCAAAATTAGCTTAAAAAAATTTTAAAAAAAGCATCACTTCAGCAGTCTCGTGAATTCCGTTAAAAATGAATATTTTTATTGAGAATTTTAAATTATAAGAAAAGGGTGTAAACTGATAATAAAGTTATTAAAAATAAATCATTATGCAAATTTTTACAAGAGTTAGAGAGCGATATAATGAAATTATTCACCCAGAAGTCGTTTAGAAGACGCTCTTCATATCAATAATACCACATCCCCTCCAGATCAATCTCAAAATTAAGCGAGTGGATTTTCTGGTGGCGCCATCTATCGGAGGAGTCATAGAGCAAAGTCGTATTTCCACCTTCATGGTGCTCTGGTTAAACGAAAGACGCACCTTACTGACTTAAATTCGCATATCCAACGGCTTAGGGAGCTTGGTTTGTCCAAGTGTCATAAGTAACAACAACAATAATACACAAAATTACTTTTGTAAATATTTTTTGATAATATTTATTATTTCTATACATAGTAATATCTTTTGAAGTTGTTATAAACTCTGTTTGCATAATACGATTTTAAATTTATTCGAATAATAAATCGTAGTATGTAATGTTGAGAAAGTTTTGTATATAAAAGATGGTAAAGTACATTATGTAAAATTATGTCATTGGTTGCTACTGTTTATATCTGACGTGCAAATAGTATGATTATTGCATGGCTCCCTAAAAACTACACAATTTCAGATATTGCGTAGTTGTTGTTCACAGGTTGTCACTGGTTAAAATATACCACAACAGAAGCAATAACACTTTTGAAAATGAAATTCATACTCTACTACAAACGTGAGTGTTAAAAAGGATAATCAATACTCTTCCCGCTAATAGCCACAGAATTTTGTGAAATGCCCGGTTTCAGATCAATTATTGTTCTCGATAAAATGTCTTCTGGCTTGGGTAACAATATCATTGAAAATAAACGACGAAGAATATGTGTTCTGAAATTATCACTGAAGTAAAACAAATTTTATTTAAATGAATTTATGAGGAATGAGAATAATTCTATTTTTGCTTGACAAACGTGTATATTGAGATAGGAAACATTTAGACTTATATAATTTTTTAACTAACAAAAAAGCTTTTTGCCGTAATTTCAAAACAAAGAAATAAAAATTAAAAAAAATTAAATAAATATTTTAAATGGAATACTCACATAGTTTTTTGTTTTTATTTGCATATTTTAAAGGAAATAACATTGAAAAATTAACCCTGAACTTGTCCTTTTCAGAAACATTTCTCTTATCATATTTTGAATTCTTTAAAACTGCTATTGGCCCATGGAGATTTAGAGCAATATATATATATATATATATATATATATATATATATATATATATATATAGGGGAATGTATGATATAGAGAGAGAGTGAGTAGAAAACACAGCTTAAAATAAATCAGGGCTAAAAATGTCTCACATTATTAGCAAACGCGCAGGGCGAAACTTCGTTAAACATATTAAATCCAAGATCAAAAAAGTAGAAGGGCACCTGTAAAAATGTTCCTATTTTTGAACATGTAGGAATTTAATATGTTTAAAACGTTATTTTAAGCTGCCGTTTTTCGAAAGAAATATTTTCATAATTCATGAAAAAATTCATAATTTTTTACAGTTAAAATGTCTAGAGGGAAACCTTTAAGTGAATTTTAAAAAGCTCAAACTGTGGCATGCAAAAATGTGGGTAAATGTCTAAGAGAAATTTCAAATGCACTTCACATCAGTTTAAATGCTGTTTCTAACTTCTTGCAAAACATAAAGAGTCAGAGGCAGCCAAAGCTTGGCAGATTTAAATAATTGACTTTACGCGTAAACAAGGTAACATTTTTAAATAACTTAAAAAATGCGTGGAAGCAGTGGAAAAGTACTAAGCCCAGATGTAATCATACAGTCATATAGGTAACTAGAACACTTTACAACTACATAAAAATATTCGGATGCGTTCAATTTTCAAGATAAGAAAGCACCATCTTAAATGGAACAAAATGACTCATTGAGCATCGGCTACTGTGGAACAAAGAACACGTGACTTGGAGCTCCAAATAGACTTCAGTTATTTTTCCTGGTGTAAAAAAATTCAATTTAGGTAGCCAGGGTTGTCAATATTATTAGCATTGTCTGGCTACACAAGAAGAAACTTATTTTACCTGACAGATAGGAGAAGGCATGGATAATGGATTTGGATAACAGCTGGTTACGCTGGAAAGACCAATTTGGTTTTTCTGGCTTAAAGACAGAAACAAACAGATTACATTCAAATTTTAAATTCAGAGCTTCTTTTCTATGGCACTGAACAAGATGGAGAAAACTGGATATTTCAGCAAAATGGAGCATGTTGCAACTATATGTCTATAGAGGGCGCACTGCACGAATATCTTTATTTACAAACCTAATAAGATTCTGCGCCTAGCGATGTAGATGTTCTTTATTCCATATCTTGTCCTTTTCTGTGTCTTGTCCTGTTTAAGTATGTCCTATGTTAATAGCAAAATTAAAAACCTGCTCAAGGTAAGCTTATTTAGAATTTGAATTTATTATTAAGATAAATTGATAAACATGATTAGCAATAAAACAGTTTATTAGAAAAATATTACAAAGCATCAGTTCATACGGCCAATGGCGTTAAAAATTGGTTTGAAACAAATAATATTCGAACTATGCCATAACCTGCAAAAAGTACAGACCTCAGTATTGTTAAAAATATATGGTCAGTAACTGTTTGGCGTATTTAGGTCAGAGGCAAGCAATATGAATCATTGATCACACTTCGAGAAGCTTTGAATTGGGTTTCGGTCAATTTTTATCAAGCTAAAATTCAAGATTAATATGATTCAATAGCAAAAAGTCTTTCCGGTAATTAAAGCAAATGACAGAAGATTTCCTTATTAACAAGACTTTTATTTTCATTATTTAGAACTGTTCTTCTACTTTTTTCACAGAGTATGATGCGAATGAAATTAGTTTTTAGTTGAAATAAGCAAGCAGTTTTTTTTTAAAATTCATGTTATAGTTATATGATTGTAAATAAATTTCTATAAGTGCTGTTATGAAATGTAAAAATTTAAAGTTCGCTTATTTGAAAAAGAATCTAGTGTCCTACTTTTTTTTCCAGTAGTATGCTTTAGAATTCTGTTGTATTGTTAATTTATGATTGAATATGAAACAAATATCCATTCACTACAGCTTCCTTGAAAATAATCACTAAGAGGAAATTTGAATTGAATCAAAAATAAAACCAAGCTGTAAAATACGGGGAAGAATTTTGTGGCATACAATAAAAACTAATGGAGACAGCAATTGTCCGTTTTAAAATTGCAAATAAAAATAACCCTCATCTTGTCACAAGATAATAATATGTTCAATGGCATGTATTCATGAACTTGAATCTTTGCCAGAAACACAAGACAAAATCAAAATGTGTAAAGAAGTTCTACGCTTTCAGTTGTGGTACAAACGAGATTGTAGTATCTCAACCTCAAAACTTTGCATGTAATTATACGTACATGGTTAACATGGTTATCCAGCCTACAGAATGTTCAGAGCTCATGCTAGTGAGCTTACAGTTGCGTCTGGAGAATTTATAAACTTTTCTGATGCTGTAATTGCAATTTCGTCCAAAATCTCTGGCCTTTTTGCACCTTTCCATTTCAGTAGCCAAGCAACCAGTTTATTTTGTTTTTTTTATCGTGGTTTAAAATGCCTTTATGATCCATCATCTCAGCCAAAGCTTTTATATTGATAAAATGTTGATGATGGTGCATTTTTCTCATTCAGCATATTCATTGTTGCTGATGTTCCTTCTAATATGCATCGATTTTCCACTTAATTCATTGAGTCGCTATTTTGCTTGTATTATTTATCAATACAGTGTCATCTATTATGCAATTTCAAACATTTTTGTGATGAATCCTTATCTGAATGATTTAAATTCTACATATGTTTCATGCTCAATGTGATCTGTACTGTTTTCCTAATTAATCATACTCAGTCTTCTTTTTTTTTCTATTATAACATTTATAAATATAAACCTTTCCTTTTATGGATATGAAGGCAGTTGGATATTTATTTATCATAAAATGTGTTCATTAAAAGACAACTTCAAATTATTAAAAATCATATTATTAATAAATATTTACATACATACGCAATAAATATATTTTTATGTAAATATTTATTATAAATATTTTTAGCATATATTTTTTCGATACATGTATTTTGATAACATATTCATGAAAGGAACATATAGAAATATACAATTACGTGGTAGTTATTAACAAAATATGCAAATAATAATTATTTCAAAAGGCAAGCTATTAATAAATAATACTAATAAAATCAGTTTTGACATTTTATAATCGTCTAGAAACCATCCTATAGACTTATTTTGATAAATAATAAATTTCTTAAGATTGATAAATAAAGTATTTCAACTTAATTTGATCAAAACAAATATATTTTAAGGCGTGCTAAATCGTTTACAAAGATATGTAACCTTTATATAGAACAATACAATTATCTTCTAGTTTTGTAATTTGTGGTAAAGCTAAAATGCCATTGACTAGATGTTTATTTGTATTAAGCTATTGGAAATTGTGTTTTTTCCGGAGTCAAAATAAATTATACCGCACGTAAATTAATTATATCTTAAAATTATTCACTGCAAAAATCATAATTATAAAACTGAAAACTTGATTAAAAATATGCTTGTAATGAAAGAGCGAGAGAAATAATGGAGTCAGTAATAACTACTAGCAATATATTGTTGACAAATATTATGCATTATTTCCAGACTTAGAAACCAACATTTCTGTTGAACGACTATAAATACAGAATGCATCAGATCTTACAAATCATGTAAGAACTACCCTGAGTAGGAACTCACTCAGGAACATATTTTAAATTGCCCAGTCATCTTAAGAAGTTTACCAGCTATTGACGAATTTCCCTTTCAGCGAAATCTCTATAATGATAAAACTGTACACATTGCCAAGGCCATGATTTCGGCACATAAAATGATTTGAGTTGACTTAAAATGAACACGACACCAATATAATGATAAAACTGTACACATTGCCAAGGCCGTGATTTCGGCATATAAAATGATTTGAGTTGACTTAAAATGAACACGACACCAATATAATGATAAAACTGTACACATTGCCAAGGCCGTGATTTCGGCACATAAAATGATTTGAGTTGACTTAAAATGAACACGACACCAATATAATGATAAAACTGTACACATTGCCAAGGCCGTGATTTCGGCAATATAATGATAAAACTGTACATGTTGCCAAGGCCGTGATTTCGGCATATAAAATGATTTGAGTTGACTTAAAATGAACACGACACCAAAGAAAACCAAAATCAAAATAAGTTGAAAAGAAAAATGAACTTTTGTAAAATAATAATAAATAAAATAATACAGAAACCATGATTGTGCATAAAAATGAGCATGAAATATTTGTTTCTTATGATAGATACTTTCCATTAGGAATATAAAAGGGTGAAAGAAAATTACCTAAATACCCTCACAAGTTCCAGCCTGTTTCATTTTATCTATTCCAGACAATTGTCTGCCCCATAAACAAGACGGGTTATGGCCGGTAATTACGCCATTTATCTTCCTCGGGAACCTGAGCGCAGGGAAACAGGGAGCGACCCTTGTTGAAACCATTCCATCTCCAAGCTATCCATAAAAAAAGGGAAATTGCCAAATGCAGTAATAATCATTAGACAAATTGCTATTCAAATACAGTGGTGGAATGAGAATTTTTACATTGTTTCGACAACCCTGATTTGGAACCGGTCGCTTATAGCCTCGGTGTAGGGCATTAAAGTCAATCTTCGTGTCCAGTGGACCATGAAGTCAGGAGCTGGGTAACACCAGTAGTCTAGACTACACACCCAATCAACTCATTTTACACCCGGCTCATCAGTTGACTGAATGATGGTGATACCAGCAAGAGAGATTGCGCGTATAAATTACGCGCAAGTCCATTTAGGCGAAGTTTTATAACCGGATACACAGCGTCGCGCTCTTGGATAATTTACCTCAGCAGTCTCTAACAAATTGGGATTTCTTTTTACTTTTGTAATGATTTCGTTGTAGTGAATATCATTCGAAAACGTGATCCTGAAGAAAGTTGCAAAAACCCATTTATTTTATGGAAAAGTACTTTAATGTCGTGAAGACATTATGACTTATGGTGTGATTGAATAAGAAAAAAATATAAGATATGATTAATTTATTTAGAAGGTATCCTTTTTTCCAATTAAAAAAACGAACATTAATATATCATTTAATCCGTTAAAAAATTTCTATTGTGGATGTTTTGTTTACAATTTTTCCAATTATTTTTACCAAGCAAATATCGGCATTTGGTGATCAGACACTATTTTTAAAAATTCCACAAATTAAATAATTACTCCATCCTTAGAATCAATAATACTTTAACTATTAAACAATTAACTGTAAAAAGGTTAATTCTTTTTAAGTTTCAGAAATATCCAAAATATCATTCATACAAAAAATATTTTAATCAACAAACCACTAAAGCATACAAATATACTCAAAATTAAAAACTTGATTTTAATGCTTTCTTCTAACTTAAAAAAATTCAATTCTCAACTGAAATGTACAGAATGAAAATCTATAAAAATATGCCTAGCCAAACTTTGGGTTGTCCAAAAATATTATCGATGACTTAATAAAATATTCTGACTTTAATGCTTCTTAGGTTAACTCTTTATCTTTTAATAATATTTTAAGCCATATGATATTTATTCATTATAAAATCATATACACTCCAGGAAAAAAGTGAAAGAACACAAGGCTTTTTTTTCAAATAAGACAAGAACTTTGAATTTTTACAAAATAATTTCATTACAACACTTTTAAAACTTTATTTATAATCAGATAACTATATCTGTAATATGAAATAAAAAACTACTTCCTTATTACAATTAAAAATTAATTTCCTTCACATCATTCCGTTTGAAAAAGTAGGACAGTTTTAATAAATAAAAGTAAAAGCCTTGTTAATAAGGAATCTTTCTGTTATTTGCTTTAACTACTTCAAAGATAGCCTAGTGGTTAGGGCATCGGCCTTCCACCGGAAGGACGAGGGTTCGATTCCCAATGCCGCCAAAGACCCACCGAGTACATGCGATATACGTGCTCGTTAAATCCGTGGAATGGAAAGTCCTGTGGTCGGTTGTTGAGCAGGCACCATGGGTGCAATAGTCTGGAGAAAATTTCCTCCCCCTTCAGATCAATTCCAAAATTGAGGGAGTGGATCCTCTGGTGCTGCCATCTATCGGAGGATTTAAAAAGAGCAAAGAGGTACTTTCACCTTTGTGTACTCTTATTAAACGAAAGACGCACCCTATTGATTTAAATTCGCATAGCCAAGGCATAGCGAACTTGGCTTGTCCAAGTGTCGTAAGTAACAACACAATAACTCTTCAAAGATTCTATTTGCCATTGAATCATATAAGTCTTGAATTTTATTTGACAAAAATTGACCGAAACACAATTCAAAGCTTCTCGAAGTTCGATCAAAGATTCATATTACTTGCCTCTAGCGTAAACATGCCGAACAGTTTCTGACCATAAATTTTTCAATAGTCTGTACTTTTAGCAGGCTATGGCAAAACCCGAACATTATTTGTTTCAAATAATTATTAACGCAACTGGCAGTGTGAATTGATGCTCCATTTTGCTTCAATATCCAATTTTCTCCGCCTAGCTCAGTGCCATAGGGAAGAAGCTCTGAATTTAAAATTTGAATGCAATGTGTATGTTTCGGTCTTTCATCCAGAAACACTAGATTGGTCTTTCCATAGTAGTCAACAGATATCCAAACCATAAAACTGGCTCCTCCTATCTGTCTAGTAAGATAAGTTTCTTCTTGTCTAACCAGACAATACCAATAATATTGACAATCATCTGTGGGCCATCTTAAATGAATTTTTTTCATCAGAAAAAATAACTGAAGTCCATTTGCTGAGTTCCATCCAAAACTGAGTTCCAAGACATGCATTCTTTAACCAGTGTTCATTGTGCCTTTCATTTCATTTAGTATGGACTAATCCGATCTTTTTATGTAGTTGTAAAGTGTTGTTCTGGATACATGTGTGATTCCAGATGAGTCTTGTGCTTTACTAATGCTTCTATGCGTTTTTTTTTAAAGTTCTTTAAAGATTTTTCTTTGATTACGTAGTGTCAATTTTTTAGATCTGCCACACAATCTTTGCTTTTCTCTGACTCTGTAGATTTTTCGAGAAGTTAGAAGCAGCGTTTGGACTGATGTATAGGGGTTTTGCCATCGCTCTCACACATTTACTCACACCTTTACTTGCCCCAATATATTTGGCTTTTTTGAAAGCCATCTAAAGGTTTCCTTTTAGGTATATAACTGTAAACAATTTAGGATTTTTTTCAATAAAATGTATCATTTGAAAGAAAGATAGCTTAAAAGAGAACAAGGTTTTCAACATATTAAACTGCTAGAGATTCCTATAAGAGAATATTTTTGCAGGTGTCCTACATTTTTCACAGATCAAAATTCCTGAAGTACAATTTTATAACATTTCCTTAGCGGTAAATAAAACTCATTCACTAAAAATAAAAGAAAAATTGTCTTAATAAATAAAAAAAGAAAAATAACATTGATTGCCCCCTAAAATTAAAAGCCTAATATATAAAATATGAGTTGCCACCCAACTTGTCTAGTGGTTAGCGTGTCTGACTGCGGATAGGGAGGTCCTGGGTTCGAATCCCGGTTTGGGCATGGATTTACTTTCTCTTTCTATCTATACTGTCTTTGTCCTTTCTTTGTATAAATATGGAGTGAATGGTTGCCTACCCTATAAACGAGTCCCTATGGCATGTGTATACTGAGGAAGTCGGACTCCACACCAAATTATGGTTCAGTTGGAAAAGTGGAGCAGCACACACCATGTTGCCAGCCTGGCTGGCACACGACAACAACAACAACATAAAATATGAGTTTCTTAAATTTTCCCGCAGTGTATTACAATACTTATTTAGTAAATATCAAAGTACTTATATGATATTTGTGATATGATATTACATGATATTTGTGTTCGATATTGAAGGAACATAACTTGAAGAGATGTACCAATTCGAAATGCTTTACTATATAATCATGCTCGTTTTTTCTTTCCTATTTTCTCATAGATTCTTATAATAAGTTTCTCAGTCATTTTGATATTTTCACTTAGAGAAATGAAAATAATTCTAATAATAAAATGACTTTTCCTTTATCAATATACTTTCTTTTCAAAATACAGCTGTAGTGCAATCAATGCCTAATATTTTTAAGTAATTTATAGTTTATATATCGCTATTTATTATTCATTTCATTTGCTGTTATAAATGTTCTGACCTCAAATACCAGATATAAAACCATAAATTTTGATTTAAGTTGTATATTGCAATATTGATCGGGGCGAATATCGATTTCGCATTAAACGCTGTAAAATAGACCATAACGGTTAAATTATGCTGAGGTCTTGTGAATGTACAGGCCAAGGTAAATGCTAAATGTCATCCTGGTGTTCATCAAACCATGATTGGACAAGTCGTGTTATATGTGTAGGTGCATTATCATCCTGAAAATTTCAATCCCCTATAGAAAAAAGAGTTTGCATCATAGAATGATGAACCTAGTCCGTTAAAACTTCATTATATTTCTCCCTAGTAATCCTTTCTTTTATAATCACGATTGATCCAGTTGAAAAGCCACAGTATAACTGCCAGCACCACGACAGATCCACTTCTGTGCTTCGTCGATGAAAAGAGACTATCGCGGTTATATACCCTGAAAACGTGCACCGGTACTGTTGAAGGGAAAAGTGAGAAAGATGATCTGTTAGACCTTATTATTTTCTTCTACTATTCATGAATGGGGAAGGATCCTCCGTTAGTCCATAAGACTGCAGCGCCCAAAGGAGGAGGACTGACTAAGCTCCTTAGCCCTAGGCTTTAGCTGAACAAATTGGAGTGGCCTTCACGCCTTGGGGGACTCTACCAGGAGAAGAATCTCACGACGTACTTCTCCCACCACCCTTCATTCGGACAATGACTCATGAGGTTGGTGGAAACAGTACTGACCTCAATCCTATCTAAAATTTGTGGCACCGTTTGAAAACTCTTGTTCGAATGAGGCGCCCATCAAATAAAAGGGAACTAATTGAGGCTATAATTGTTTCCTGGCATCATGTAATAACGAAAGAAGAGCTTAAAACTCTTGTCAGCTCAATGAAACGTCGATATGAAGCTGTAATCAAAAATAAAGGGTACTCTACTAAGTACTGATAACTCACTGCAATCATCACTATCTAATGTATATCGATAACTATTATCGTTTAACTTTTTTGTACTGCAAATAATTGAATTTTGTGTTTTGTATTGAATTCATTAATAAATTCTCTTTAAAATGATGTATACAAGTTTGCATTTTGCGAAACATTTTCTATAAGCATACAAAGTTCAAAAACATAAAAATTTCCAAAAGTGTCCACAATTTTGGCCACCACTGTATATATATATATATATATATATATATATATATATATATATATATATATATATATATATATATATATATATATATATATATATATATATATATATATATATATATATATATATATATATATATATATATATATATGTATGTATACAGTGGTGGCCAAAATTGGCCAAAATATTTTGGCCACCACTGTATATATACATATATAAATATATAATAATTAAGAAATAATTATTATTCCAAAATTTTCAACTTTAACTTAGATATAAACATTTGGGATAATGATAATTCTAAAAAGTCAACATAAAAAAATGAAAACTGACAGAGACCGGGCGCATAGAAGTTATGTTTTATTTGTGAAAAAAAGTACAAACAACAAAATTGACCTTTAAATCTTCTCGACATTCAGAGGCAAAGTACGACAATGACATAAATTCCCCACGAGACCAATGGTCAGAACCCTCAGAAGATTGAGAGGCCGGAAAGAAATGACATGACAATACTCACAAAAAGGAGAAAAAAGGGAAAAAAGTGTGTGTTTTCTCTTTTCTTTCTCAGTGATCTTTCTTTTGCGGGGGAGGAAATAAAAAAACAGTCATCGCCATTGAATTCTAAAGAAAAATGCTTGAAGCTATTTGCTTTCTTATCAAACTTCTTTATGACAGATGACAAAGAGTATGGTCAGCAGTTTCATCTCTTTCCAAAGTTTGAAAATATTTCTCTAAATATTTTATTTTTCTCGGCTTTGTGAAGCCCTTCTATTTCTTGCGGTTAGTCATTTATTTTTATGTTTTATTGGAATAATAGCATGCGAAATGCAATATTTGCTGGAACTGGTTGCTTAGCGTTTTCTAAATTCTGATTTTTATTTTATAAAAATGCCCGTGGTGTGTTTTTTTATGACTTTTTCTCTTGTTTAAGTTGCAGAAAATGTTGAACAAACATCAAAATTAGGTTTGATTCTGATAGCAGTTTATACAATTCAAAATTTTAAAACTTAAATAAATAATTTAAATAAGGTTTAGGAAAAATACTAATATAATGAGATAAGATATTTTAATAAAATTGAAATTTTAATAAGATTGATGTTATGAAATAAAATTTATGTATTGTTATGAGTTATACATTAAGCTTTGCGAGAATTCTTTTATTGTTTTCATTTTTCAATAAAGAAAAGAATATTCCTTTCATAAAAATTATGCTTAAATATTTTATAAGAAAGTTTTTAAGAAATAAGTTATCAACTTTATAATCAATTTACATCAATATTAATCCAAATAGAAAGTTATATATCTTTAATCATGCAATTTTATTTTTTCTTATATAATTACATCTGAATTAAATATCGTACAAGTGATTTCATTGATTTTATATTCATAGAATTTTATTTCAAATTTAATTACGAATAATTAAACTAAATAAAATATTATATATATACGTATACATACATACATATATATATATATATATATATATATATATATATATATATATATATATATATATATATATATATATATATATATATATATATATATATATATATATATATATTTCAGTTAGAAAAACAAACATACAAAAATTAAATTAAGTTTAAATAATGTTTTTCTAAAGTGAACTTTTTAACTGAGATTTTCTAAAGGAATTCTGTGCATTAGCTATGCATTTCAATTATTTATAAGATATTTAGAAACCTTTAACCTACCTTGATAATAAAAAAACAAAACATTTGTGAAGAATTAAAAGGAATTCACTTTGTTCTTATTAATTTATTTAATTTAACTAAGAAAAGACAAGAAAAAAATTAATTTTTTTTGGATTCTAATATTTCTACTTCAGTAATTTACAAATTCATGCAATAGCTCTATTTTCAAACCTATGCATTGTAATCTTTACACTGCTTATCTTATTTACAAATCTCAAAAAATAATCTACATAGAAACTACTTCTTAATCCATAGACAAACATGGAATCAGATTAGAAAATAGAATTAAAAGTAGAAAAATGTCACAAGTAAAACACTTATCAATTTGCTTTTATTTTATAATAAGAATCTAATTACCATCATGTATAATATTCAATTTTAGCTGGATATTTATTTTAAATATTCCTCCAACTTCCTTTTATTCAGCATTAAAATGTTGTAATTTTCGTTTTGTAGGAAATAAAAATAAAAGCAAAACTTAGTTTTACATATCTATAATTATTTAATAACTTAGAAAGTTAATCTTAATTTTAATGAACATTTGATATTCCTCATTGAAAAAAAACATTATATATATTATCCAATGGCGGGCACACTTGGGTGACTAAACCTATGCCACAAAAAGGCCAGAAACTGCTACTCATTTATCGTTACCCAGCGGGCACCTGTGAACCAAGTCACGGAGGCGAATAGCGTTACCCGCGCCATACCACCACAAACCCGTTTATAGGACGGGCCACATTCATACAACAACACAGAAGAAAGGACAGAGAGAGCAGAGAGAGGAAAGAAACATCCATGCCTGAACTGGGATTCGAACCCGGGACCCACAGCTCAGGAGTCAGGAACGCTAACCACTCAGCCATCGGTCGGCGCACTGGTTATGATTGCTCTTTGAAGGATTCAGAATCTATCCGAGACACATTCGTCGTGGTGGGTGGGGGTACATAGGCGTTTTCCAAGTTTTGATGTTAGCAACAAATCAATTAAACCGACCGTTTCAATAAATGTAAATTTGTTCAAAAATCTTTTCAAAAGCTTTCAATTATGTTGCTAACTAAGCTTTGCCAAATCACCAACACTAAAATATATTCGATAAGAAAATATTATTAGAGATTTATTGTTTGTAATGAATTCTAACCCAATGGAAAACATTTAATTATTTTGATTGCGATAACGTATGTTCTTATGCTTTGTTTCAATAACACAGTGTTTAGCTATATTAAGAATTTTATTCTCTCCTCTTGCACGCGAATATATATTTTTTTCCAATAGCAGGCACACTTGGGTGACGAACCCTATGCCACAACAAGGCCAGAACCTACTACTCATTTATCGTTACCCAGTGGGCACCTGTGAACCAAGTCATGGAGGCCAGTAGCGTTACCCGCGCCTTACCACCACAAACCTGTTTATAGGGTGGGACACATTCATACATCATCACTGAAGAAATGACTGAGAAACACAGAGAGAACAAACAAAGAAAGTGACATCCATGCCCGAACCGGATTCGAACCCGAGACCCACAGCTCAGGAGTCAGGAGCGCTAACCACTCAGCCATCGGTCGTCGCATGCAAATATAAAGTATACCTTTTTTTTAAAGAATATCGCACCGTTTTTTTGTGAAACTTCTGTTGAATAAATCCTCTTAATAAATTGTATAATATTTTTATTTTTTATTGCAAAAAATGTACATTTGTAAGAAATGAAAAGCCTCGAATAGTAAATATTTTTTTTTCTTAAAAGACGATGAGTATTAACCCAAAAAAATGAAGGAAGATATTGAAACGCAAGCAAATCCCACAGAGTAAGCTCGGCTAATTTCTTGGCTACAGCAATTGATTAAAAACATATTCGGCTAAGCCCCTAATGGCACGCTTCAATTAATCTAAGCGATCCACCCACCAGACATCTGGCTTTGCTTGTTGCGGGGGAGGGCAGAAACTTCAGTGGAAACAAGCCTAAAAGTATCTGATACTCCATCTTCCATATGTCTGAAGTAATCTCGGTAAAAGGTTTTTATTTGCCTCTTTCTAAAGTTATCCTCCTGCAGATACACCCGGTAA
This sequence comes from Latrodectus hesperus, assembly GCA_037975125.1. NCBI lineage: Eukaryota > Metazoa > Arthropoda > Arachnida > Araneae > Theridiidae > Latrodectus > Latrodectus hesperus. The sequence goes on from CM075860.1 coordinate 49,742,111, forward strand.
AGATTTTTAGAGTGTTGCCACGCCGGTTGCATGAAATTATACGCTTATCTGGAGAAATCAAAGCCCCTCGCAATATGAGATCCCTGTGTTTACGATTCCGCTTTATAGCACTCTAGAAGTTTATTCTCTATTTGAAATAGGTTTATTTTTAAGTGTTCAAGCTGGAATGCAGCATTTGAAATAGGGAAGCGCACAATATAGGAGTTAGTATTTACATATATCGATTCGATTTGGTGAGCCATTTTTTTGTATGGTACTATAAAGAAAAATGTAAATTTATAGAAATATGGGAAAAAATGACGAGAAATTTTATTACTTATTTTCAAAGTAAATTATTCAAATCAAATGTGATACAGATTTATTTAATCAAGTTTAAAGAAGCTTGTAATTTGATCGGCAGCTTAAACACATGAAGTGATAATGAAGAATAATAAAAAAAAATTTATGGTTATCTCTATTGTAATTTAAATAAACGATAATATTTGTTTGGTAAGATTATGGGAATAACTTTATGGTTGTCTATTTAGTTTTTGTTTGCAGACAGAGGATTAGTCAATCTATATGGAACTTTGAACTGCGAACATGTGACAAAATTCGCATTTGAGATGACATTTTTCTCACCACATCACATTGAAAGAGTTTTGTTACTAATGACATCACCTGGACAAGCCAAACTCGCTATGCCTTGGTAAATTTAAGTCAATAGGGAGCCTCTATCGCTTAATCAGAGCACCACGAAAGTGAAAGTACGACTTTGCTCTTCAAATCTTCCGATAGATGGCACTACGAGAGGATCCATTCACTCAATTTTGATTTTGATCTGAAGGGGGAGGAAATTTTCTTCAGACCTTTGCACCCATAGCATCTTCTCAACGAAACTTTCGATTCCACAAATTTAACGAGCACATATATTGCCTGTACTCGGTGGGTCGTTGGCGGCATTGGGAATCGAACCCCACCCTTCAGGACGGAAGGCCGATGCCCTAACTACTCGGCTACCATGGCCCTTGGCAGAGAGTAAATAACCGAAAGGAACATTTAATATTCATATGACCTACGTCCAAGAGTCTCTGAGTTCAAGTATCGAAACCACTGTCTTACAAAGTAAAGAGCGATGAGTTTTACTATTACAATTACAATTGGTATACTATTTTTAATTGTGTATATCTACACAATACTACAGCTATATAAAGAGCTGTTAATGAAACTGTTTACGAAACATTTTGAATTTTCTATGGTACATCCCAAGAAACATTATTAAATACTCTCCTAATTCTGAACCTAGAATTATTGATGAAGTCAATATCGAAGCAGATATATTCGAAAATAGGAATATTAGACCCTACAAGTTTCAAAACTTAGTTTCTCTCAGAATGCCGTTTTTACAAGTGAGAATCCAACTCGTCATCTTTTGATTTCTAGAGTGGAGCATTTATAAACTAAATTATCACAACTTGTTTCCCTTTATAAAATAAATGCATCAAAATATACTGTCTGTATATGAATAAGCTTTCTGTATGTAAATTACGATATATTTTTGGACTTTTGGTATTATTTACATTGACAAAAATGTGGAAGTATTAGGAAATTTATACCTATAAAATATTTAATATTCATTAAAAAAATTTTTATGTGAATGGGAATTATCCAAAGGAACTAAGTAGTTCTTTGTATTTGTAATTTAATTCAAATTAAGTAATTTCTACAAAAGCTATTGTATTTTAAGAAGATTATAGATAGATGCTGCACCACTGTTTCCAAAACTTTTAAAATAAGCGTTTTTATGAATGAACATTTCAAAATAATTTGATTAATTCATCACAAGTTCAATAGTAAATAAATATTCATTAGCATGCAAGATGACTGATCATTTTAAAATTATTAAATATATTAAAATGCGCAACTAATTATTTCAAACCAGTTTGACTTGATAAAAAATCTTTAGTTGTTAAATGTAAAAAATTTTTATTTTTCTTAATAATCAAGTCATAAAACTGATTATATGGTTTAGATTAATTTGTTAAGAGCATTCTTAGTTATTTGGCATTTTCTAACTGCTGTAAAATGTTACTTAATTAACTGAGGTTAATTAATACTCATCCAGAATTTAGAAAAGCTGGTTCGGCCTTACTAGTAGGTCTAGCTGGATAGTTAACGCCCTAGTTTTCATTTCAAGATTTTGTGAATTCGAGTCTTAAGTGTTGGTACTTAGAGGTTCGGAATTGAATTATAATAAAATTAACGCTTGTGAGCAAAAAGTGAGCTATTCATTAAAAAAATTAATGTCCAACATGTTTTTATATTCCTTACTTTTGTTTGTTTTATAATTTAATGAGGGATCCAAACTGTCAAAATATCGAAACAAAAAGTGCAAAAACGTTGCGCGGCAGTTAATTTAATTATAATTGGGTGTGCTTTTAAGTTCAAACATATTAGTCACAGTAAAATCTTCATTAACCTAAAATGTATTAATATACAAATGATTATACTAAAATGATTAAGACCTCCATATCTTATTATAGCTATTAAGATTTTGTGAATCATCGACTTAGAAATATTTTTAATTTTTTCACCTGTCTCCCATCTTCACCAAAGACTGGCTAATGGACTTACATTTGTCTTCAAATCTTAAAGACGCCAACCAACAGAAGACTACACTATAGAATATGAATGCGCAAATCAATATTCCTTTGATTTTCAAAGAAAAGAACTGTCACTGTCAGAGGATTCTATTGATGGCGGCGTCATTGTAGAAAGAAAAAATAACAACAGTGATGATGAATGTACCGCAGATGAATGTTTCCCGAATCTTTCTGCTGACAATGATGATATGATTTTGAATGAGAGTTCTTGTTTTTCTCAAAGACTCTACCCCAAATTGCTTAATGAAAAATCTCCAAAAATGTTTACGAACTCTTGTGAATTATTTATTAGAGAGGAAGGATAAACAGTGAAGGGGTTCTTAAGTATTTTATAAGATATAGGAATTTATAAAAAATAAAAAAAATTGTGTGGATGGATTGTTTTCCAAGAGTGCTGCGTAAAAAGTTTTTTTCTTGCAATGTGTTTGAATAAAGTAATACACGAAATAACATTCAGATTCTGAAAATGAAGAAGGATTTGTAGACTCTGAAAATTAAATAAGATAAATGTAGAGTCTGAAAATCAATAAAAGATATATGTAGACTCTCAAAATGTAAAAAAATTGTATATAGATATAGATATATAAATTCTGAAAATTAAAAAGATAAATGTAGACTCTGAAAATTAAAAAAAGATAAATGTAGACTCTGAAAATTAAAAAAAGATAAATGTAGACTCTGAAAATTAAAAAAAAGTTAAATGTAGACTCTGAAAATTGAAAAAAGATAAATGTAGATTCTGTGTGAAAATTTAAAAAAAAGATAAATGTAGACACCGTGAAAATTAAAAAAGATAAATGTAGACTCTGAGAAAATTAAAAAAAAAGATAGATGTAGACTCTGTGTGAAAATTAAAAAAAAGAGAAATGTAGACTCTGTGTGAAAATTAAAAAAAGAAAATTGTAAACTCTGAAAATTAAAAAAAAAAGATAAATGTCGACTGTGAAAATTAAAAAAAAGATAAATGTAGACTCTGTGTGTGTGTGTGTGAAAATTAAAAAAGATAAATGTAGACTCTGAAAATTAAAAACGATAAATGTAGACTCTGAAAATTAAAAAAGATAAATGTAGACTCTGAAAATTAAGAAAAGATAAATGCAGATAGTATTGGCTCTTTCATGCTACATCATTACTATTAAAATTATACTTTTCATTATAAGTCTTATTTTTATTTATTTTTTATAGGTCTCAATAAAAATATTATACTTAAATGCTATTTATCACTGAAAAATCATTCATCTTATTACATTTTGATACTTAGTTCTACATCATTTGTTAAGAGTATTTCTATTCGGTGTGAAGAGCACGAAAATTGACGCCATTAAACATTGATTACATTTAACATGGCTAAATTGGTTAAGCTTTAAAATAATTTTTTTAGATTACAAGTAAAATTTAGCATTTTTGAAATCAAATTAAAAATTGGCTTTTAGTATTATTTAAATTTGCAAATGCACATATGCGTAAATTGTTCTTGCTACCTCTAGAACAGAATTAAGAACACTTAATCGAAGATAGGCAACTATCCAGAATTTTGTAGAACGGATCTTATGTGCACTTCAATAAATTTCAGAAACTTTTTGTTTGATGATTGCGAAACATAAATAATTATTAATATATTTTATAAGTAATTTATTCTTACTTAAAGTAAACAATTTCTCGTCATTATCATTAATTAAAAATTAATTATTTATTTAAGATGAAATTGCTTAAATAAATAATTTATTATAATAATTTATACAAATCGTAAAATTTCTTATTTACGCTAACTTTTTATTTTATATCAAACAGTCTGACAATTTTTTTATGAGGATTTTTAGATTTTTTGACTGAGGAAAGCTGTATTTCTATAGCAAAGTTAATTTGTTTCAAATGGTTTTTAATTCTTAAAAGATACATTTCCTACCATATCTTTAATAATTCTGTTGATGCTATTATTTTTAATTTAATTTCTTTTTTCAAATATTTTTTCCTAATTTCTACTTTTATTAAAAATAAATAACAATATATAAATTTAAATACCCGTTTGAGTTTTTTCGAGAAGCTTAGTAAGCATTTAAAAACTAATGCATATGTCAATATCATAAGTTTTTAAATTCATCAATGATCATGTTTTAGAATAGAAAGAAAAATACCTTTTATATAATTCTATTATTCGCTATTTTACTGCACACAATTTTATATAATTTCTAATTTCTTATTATTTAATCACGAAATATTGCTTGTAACCAATATAAATTGCTTTAATATTATTTTTGAAAATTGTGTGCTGCGTTACTTAGAAAACTATCTTCCATTTAATTGCGCATAGCACCTATTTAATAGCAGATAATCACTTAAGAAACAAATAACGGAAATGCAATTTGAAGTTTAAGAGTGGAAGTTTTCAGAAACTGCAAATTATATGAAATATTTGATTATTAAGGAACACAACCCCAGTCATACTAATTGCAATGGTGTTATAAATCAATTAAACGAAAAATTGTGATTAAGAGACATTCGTTGGCTTGATCATGTACAATCACAAGCAGAAGTCACGTGTTAGGAACATGTATATCTTGTAGTTAGGATATTAATTTGTATCACTGTCTCTGCTTTTACCCTCTCTGCATAATAGATTATCCTAACTAGAGTATATGTGCGCCCTCTAGGGATCAAACGGTGCATATTCTGGTCAGACGTCTTTCTGCCTTGCTTGAGAGTAGATGTGTTGACTCTCTTGTGTATCATTGGAAATGTTCCTTAATGTTATCATTTTATTTTAATTACTTGTGTTGTAATTGTCTGTTGTCATTAAACATGTCTGTTTGTGTACCACTGCATTCTCTCTACTACATTTTATACCTAAAAGTCGTTGTCTACGGATTTTGATAAGAGTTTCAGACTTTGGTTATAGCATTGGAATATAGGACATGCTTGCTGATAAATCACAATACTTTTGGAGAACTGATATGTGATTTTAAATGTATGATGTCTTAGAGACATGACTACCTAACAACTGTCTCAAGTTTTCGCGATTGCATCTGGAACAATGACAGTGATACAGACCTTGTACAGACAAATATCTGACAGGAGACTGTACAGTCAAAAACCAGTAGTGTGTGTTTGTTTCATGTAGTTTTAGATGAGCTCCCGTTACCTTATAATCGTAAATACCACAGATGAAATGATTAATATTTGCACTATGTCCTCTTCTCTGACGAGTCGGGATTAAGCACACAAATCGATTCTCTTCTTGACAAGTTTTCTACTGGAAAGAACATGGAAAACATTATCATTCTTCAAATATCAGAGGCACACATTGATTGCTGTAGAAGCACTGTGATACTTATATAGGTATGGATTCTATTGGATGAGCTCAAAATCTCCAAATTATCTTTGCTAGAATTGTGACAGCAAATTGTTATAAAGGATTTGATTCTTAAACTTCCCACGACATTGACATGGCTCTAATATAAGTTTATTTCTATGTACAATAAGGTCCAATCATACACTTATCTACCATCATATACTTATCTACAATTATCAATATACACTTATCCACGATTGTCATTATGCACTTATCCACGATTATCAATATGCACTTATCCACGATTATCAATATGCACTTATCCACGATTATCAATATGCACTTATCCACGATTATCAATATGCATTTATCCACGATTATCAATATGCGCGATTATTGTTGTCACACATTGATTGCTGTAGGAGCACTGTGATGCTTATATAGGTAGGGATTCTGTTAGATGAGCTCAAAATATCCAAATCATCTTTGCTAGAATTGTGACACCAAATTGTTATAAAGGATTTGATTCTTAAACTTCCCCCGACTTTGACATGGCGATAATGTAAATTTACTTTCATGTACAATAAGGCACAATCATACACTTATCTACCATCATATACTTATCTACGATTATCAATATGCACTTATCTACGATTATCAATATGCACTTATTTACGATTATCAATATGCACTTATCTACGATTATCAAAATGCATTTATCCATGATTATCAGTATGAGCATATCTAAGATTATCAATATGCACTTATCTGCGATTATCAATATGCACTAATCATAGATTATCAATATGCACTTATCCACGATTATTAGTATGCACTTATCCACGATTATTAGTATGCGCATATCTACGACTATCAATATGCACTTATCCACCATTATCAATATGCACTTATCTACGATTATCAGTATGCGCATATCTACGATTATCAAGAAGAAAGTATTCATCATATGGTGGGTCCAACCAAGTAAAGTGTTTACACCTTATTCCCACAAAGCAGTAGTATGATGTCCAAGTAAGATGCACCTCATGAGACTCCCAGAATTTCGTACACATTAAATCTTTGTTATGAAAGAATTGGAATTGCAACCACAATTGGAATAAAGGTTTTCATTAAATAATTCAAAAGCTTATTCTGACATTTTTATAAATATTGGTATACTAACGTACATTACTTTGTGAACAAGGCGGATACTATTCTTATTAATTCAAATATAATAAAGAGAAAATTAATGACAAAACAATAATATATCAATTCACTCATTCCATTTTGGTCAATATTATTTTCATTTGCATTTCAATTTATATTAAATTATTACGCCTCTTCCTTGCCTTACAGAACAAGGTGTTAGTCTATTAAATTCTCATGCATTAAACCCTTTTTTTTGTAAAAAATATAGCTTTCCTTAAGTTTGTAATCTTAATTTCGAACATCAGTATATCAGTTTTTTTAAATTTCAATAGTCTAATACTTCTTGACAAACGTTATGTACATTCCTAAATGCAATAAATTATACTTTTATCTCGCTTACTAATTTGAGTGAGACAAAGATTTATTTTAGGCATGACAGCACAAACATATTTAAAGACGTTTCTTTCCTGAGATGTATTATTCTTTTGCAATTTATTAATCTACCCGAATGATTACAGTGCACACATTCGTCGCCAAAACTCTAAGACGCCAACTGTCATCGGGACAGTAAGTAAAAACGCGCATCAATATTCTTTGGCTCCTTTCGGAAAGAAAATGTTGGCATCAATGGAGTATATTTACTATGCTTTTCCGAGAAAAAAATAAATACAGCACTGTATCGCTGATTAATGTCCACCAGATGGGTGTTTCCGATTCTTTCTGCGAATAGTACTGATTTACGTCGGAGACTTCTTGTTTTCTGAGAAGAGACATTTCTCTATCTACCCTTTTCATGTGATAAGTTTCTATAGATGTTTCCTGGAGTCTCAGTGAATAATTTATTAGGACGGAAGATAGAAAGAAATGAAAATGTCTAGGAAGGGTGTTTTTGAAGAAAAAAGAGATCTAAAGGTGAAGAAAAAAAAATTCTTCGAAAACTGAGTAAAAATCATAAATTTTTTTATTAGTTTCAAATGTTTATAAATTTTTTGCAGTTTCTTCTTTATTGAGTAGTTATTATATTATAACTAATTATTATTATTAATGGGTGCTTTTTACATAAAATACAAGAAAATTTATCATATTTGAAGAAGTGGGATTTTTTATTTGTTCAAACAATAATTAAGGGAAAAATAATTTTAATTAAAATTATTTTTTCTTCATTTGTAACACGCATTTATATGGAATATAAATGTCACTACTCTTAAAACTAGAAAAAAACAATAAAATTTAATTGCATTGTTTCGTTATTTTGGGGGAAAAACGTAATTCAGAATTATTATAACAGCTATCTGCTTATGATTTACTGATGAATCATTTAAATTAAATTTAAAGAATCAAAATAAAAAGCATATAGTTTACATTCTGTTTATATCTAAGAATGCCTCATTATTCTCATTTTACACTTTTTTTGGTAAATTCTAAATTGTCAGGTCTACATTTTGAATGTATTTGTATAACAATACATTCAAAATGTATTTGTATAACAATACATTCAAAATGTGAATATCTTACATTTTAAATCTATTTGTATAACAAATTTCACAGTCGGAAAAAAATTGCATTTTTTATTAAAAAAATGGAATACACATTCCATGCAAGAATTATAGGTACCCTAGTTCAATTCCGAGTCTCATCATCACATCAAAATTGCATTAATTATTCTTCATTAGATTGAATCAACACATTTCGGTGGTTTTTGATCTGTTGGTTACGGCGTCTTGCTCATTATTGGAAGGTAGTGAGTTGGAATCTCGATCGACCGAAGATCCGTCGTGTTCGCTAAAGGCGGCTAGGGTACATTAAAACTGGGTGTGGTCGCAATGTCCTCCAAGTGAAATGATACCTCTGAGAGGTGGCAGGCCAAATATTTAAGATTCTTCTGTTCGATTCCTGCTTCAAAATCACGAAGTGTCCATCCGGCTGCTTCTATCTGGCTGGTTGACCCCAAATCAGCGTTAGTTACAGGAAAGCATGCTGATGTAGGGTAGACGGCTTGTTATTTGTTGAACGTAATGTTTTACTAAATTTTATTGTGTTAAATTACGTCTACTATAAGGAGAATTTTTAAATTTCTAGAAATATAACATAATTTAATGGTATTTTAGAATTCTCATTTGAAAGTATTTGGCTATAGCCATTACATTTATTTAATATATATATATATATATATATATATATATATATATATATATATATATATATATATATATATATATATATATATATATATATATATGTATATATATATGTGTATATATGTATGTATATATGTGTGTGTATATATACACTACTGGCCATTAAAATTGCTACACCAAGAAGGAATGCAAATAACAGAACGATATTTATTGGACATATACATTATAGTGGAAAGAACAAGTGATTAGATTTGCAGGAAATTAGGATGTATAGATCTTGAGAAATCAGTACCCAGAGCAGCCACCTCTGGCTGCAATAACAGCATTTATCCGCCTAGGCATGGAGTCAAACAGAGATTGTATGGCATGTACGGGGATCTCAGTCCATGCAGCTTCAACACTATGCCACAGTTCATCGACAGTAGTGGATGGTGAGTGATGGCGTGCCAATCCCTCGGCAACCATTGACCACACGTTCTCAATTGGTGACAGATCAAGAGAACGTGCTGGCCAGGGTAACAGTCGAACCTGTTCTGTATCAAGGAAGTTCAGAACAGTACGGGCAATATGCAGTCGTGCATTATCCTGTTGAAACAAAGCATTAGGGAGGCCTTGAAGATAGGGCAGAGCCACGGGCCTTAACACATCGGAAATGTAACGGTTGCTGTTCAAAGTGCCGGTAATGCAAACAAGAGGTGATCGAGACGTGTATCCAATGGCACCCTATACCATCACTCCAGCAGATGGGCCAGTATGGCGATGTCCAATGCAAGCTGGCAATGCGCGTTCTCCACGATGCCTCCAAACACGGATGCGGCCATGATGGTCCTGTATACAGAACCGAGATTCATGTGTAAAGATGACGTGATGCCATTCCCGCGTCCAGGTTCGTCGCTGATCACACCATTTGAAGGCGCTCCTGTCTGTGACACAGAGTCAATGGTAGCCGAAGCCGTGGTCGCCGTGCAGACAATCCATGCTGCTGCAAACGTCGTCGAACTGTTTGTGCAGAAACTTGTTGCCTTGCAAATGACTCCATTTCTCGACTCAGGGTTCGTGACGTGGCTGTACGATCCCTTGTGAACATGCGGATAAGATGTCTGTCTTCTCTGCTGTTAGTGATGGGGGGTTGCTGAGATCCTGCATGACGTTCCGTATGATTGTCCTGAACCCATCGATTCCATATTCTGCTAACAGTCTTGGGGTCTCGATCCGAGGCGCGCAGCAATATTGCGGTACGATAAACCGCAATCCCGGTAGGCTATAATCCTTCCTCGATCAAAGTCAGACACGTGCTGATAGGCATTTCTTCTTTTTACACGAGGCATTACAACAACTTTCTTTGCCGAAAACAACGTTGAAACGGAAATTGAGTATGAGAAAACTGCTGTGAAATCTCTGGTTTTATACACATTGTAGATGTCGCTACTGTCGCCTGCTTTGTATGAATGCGCTGAAAAACATTTTTAATTATAAAAGTTGTTTTGGTATATTTCTTGTAAATATAATTTGTGGGTGTTTTTAGCGTTTCTAAAGCCACTTTAATTCATAAATGTGAGCCATAATAGATCCCGGATGCGAATTACAAATAGATGAATCAATTGTTTTTTGGGAAAAAATGCCATAAAATTGAACCACTTTTGTTGGACTCATTAAGATAAACGACCCATTTTCCTTTTTTTCAGATTTTTCTGATAAAATCGCTCCTTGGATTTTTTCCAGATCTTATTTCTTATAGCACTAGAATTGGAATGACAGTGTATGACAGCTTTGGATCACAGACAGTTGAAGGGAAATGACAAACGTTTCATGTTTTTTTTCAGCTTTTCTAGTAGTTGAAAAAAATGATATTTGTTGTTTTCTGAAATTTTATCTTAATTTCTATTTTATTTTTAATTTATTTCTGAATTGAAATATTTTTATTATTGTTTATAAAGGTTTCAACAATACTTCATTTTATTTGGGAAATAAAGATTGATATAATAATGCACTTGTTATTTCTGTTGTAAGAATGTAAATGTTGTCAGATTTGTATTATTTCGCCAAGAAAGCAGCCAAGAACGGTATTGTTTTTTTAAAATGTCATATATGTCTTTTTTATGCTTACTTACAAATTACTTTCATAGTTATACACATTTAATCAATTTTTAAGTGCTTAGTAATTCCACAGTTTTGAACACCTAAAATTTTTATATTGGATTCATTAAAATTTTAACTTCAAAACAGATATAGCACTCAACAAATCTAATACTGGGTAAACTAGAAAAAAAATTAATATGAAATAATATGTATAATGCCTTGGAAACTTAATTCATTATATGTAAATAAAGTTTAAGGAATAAGCATCTCAACAAATTAAAACCAATTATAAGTGATATATGACGTGCAAGAACGAAGGAAAATATTAAAGGATTTCAGTGATGATTATCTGAATCACAGAATATCATTTATTGCATCATTTTCTCATTTTCCCAACTAATAAGATAAAAATTAAGATCTTTAAGCAATGTAAAGATTATTCACAAATTCGAAGGTAAAAATCATTACAGAATCTGGTAATGAGTTGTATCATTTGTTTCTCAGAAAAGGGATAGAGGAAATACTTGTAAGAAATTTAGACATAAATATATGCTTTGTTATCAAGTATATATTATAAATAAGAGATAAAATCTTCTAAGTTTGCCAAAGTGTCATTGACGGTCTACAAAATAGCAATTCAGAAAAGGCAACTGCTGTATTCCTTGGCATGACATTTGCTTTCGACACAGTATGGAGGAAAAAATTGGTAGACATTGCATATAAACATGGTATATAAGGCAATGCCTTTATTTGAATTGCAGACCTCCTGAGAGACAGGAAGATTAGAGTTAGATATAATAAAGCTAACTCTGAGGAGAGAAAATGTGGGGAGAAATTCTACAGTTCTCTGTGTCCTACCCTCTACTTTACCTTCTTTATGTTAACCACATACCCAGCACATTGACAAAGACACCTAGATCACATGCTATGCGGACGATATTGCTATATGGCACACTAGTAGCGATATCGCAAAGTCGAAAAGTTCTCTCAACAGATCTTTAATCGGAATCGTGAATTGGTCTAGAGAACTGAAACTACGGATCAACCCACAAAAAACTAACTACACGATTTTCACAACAGATAGAAGACACAGAATGCACTATAATTCAATTATAGGCATGGATGGCGTGCCTCTTAACCAAGTGGACCATTCAAAATATTTGTATGTGACCCTGGATGCAGAATTTTGGTTCACGAAAACATGTCATAAGCATTTCACACAAGGCACTTAAGAAATTAAACATCCGCAGAAGTCTCTGCGGTACTGACTGGAGAACTAACTTAAAAACTCTCAAAACTACCTAGCAAGACCCAATCTGGAATATGCAACATTAATTTGGGCACATGCCTCTGTGTCTGCACTCGGGAAACATGAAAAGTTTCAGACCAGGGCAGCTAAGATAATTATTGGAGTGACCCCTCTACAAGACAGTGCAGAAGGGCAGCTTATAGACTCTTTATTAGCAAAAAAATACCAAACAGTTAAATTTATCAACAAGGCGAATAGTCTAGCTCCTAGTCATCTCTTGGAGAACGACAATTAAATGGAACAGCAGATCTAGACTCAAGAGATCATCTACCATGAAGTTCGATAAAGAAATACGAGGAAGTCTCAAGTTAGATTGTGAAAGTCGGAAGCTTCTTGAGACGACATCCGGGCATTACTTCCTCTATTCCACCACCCTTTACGACCACAGAGGATAAGGATGAGGTGAAGGAGTTTTTTTTAGTTTAGTTTTGGAGTGGAATTCCAACGGGAGAGCAGGACAGAGAGGACCTCGCCTTGTAATGAGAGTGGCTGTTTTTAGGCTCCCTAAGCCTACTTAGATATAGCATTATTATGCTCGTAGAGACGCCAGTCTCTTTTTGTCTAAATAACCGATTAGTCAGGATTCTTAAGCCATTTTATTAATAAGTGCTATGTTATTAGAGACATCTGCTTTGAAACTAATGATTTATTATTTGTTTGGGCTTCTTAAGTCAGCTTTATGTGTAATTCTTTTGAATATTTGAGACGACAGTCCTTTATGAATATATTTATGGGCTTCACAACCCATCTTTGATTTCTAATGTGTTTGTTATGTGATGCTTAGAAAATAAATTGAAACTAGCATCAGTAATTTTGTGTTTGATTCTTTCCTCCAAGACCTACGCAATAAAAAATCCTTTCACAAACTTGATTACCATTTCGATTTAGAAGGAGGGAAAACTTCACTTAGAACAATGATTATTTTTTTTTTGCTTCGGGAACCTATTCTATCATCCTGCCTACCCCCAAACACTGTTATCAGCTTGAATCTACTAGATCACTGTTCGAATTGGAGGCGGCGACCATTGTTAAAACTAAAGGAATTTCAACTATGGAAACTTATTTGGGACATGACCTTGTGCAGATGTATACTGACAGATTTTCAGATGAGCTGACGCATTCTAAATGGTGGATAGGGCATAACTCTCACTCTGAATATAATGACAAGGAAAAACAAAAAGTATTGGAGCAGGAAACATCACTTCTAATTTTACTAATGAACTAAAGACAATCCTAGAGGCCCAACGAATGAATATTTCACTGAATAATACTGATAATGGTAGTGGGCTTGTCATTTTCTGCGACTCAATGGGTGCCCTGAAGGCGATAGGGTATGGAGACTCCAGGCTCACACAAGATATTCATCATTATTTCGAGAAAACTTTCCACCAGGGAAAAAGCTGTACTTTCCAGTGGATATCTGCACATGTTGAATTGAGGAGAAGGAGAAACCAAATAGGCTTCCAAAGGAGGCGAGAGCCCTTAACTCGGAAACTCCCAGCACCGTAACTTTAACAGACGCTGGTGCAATCGCTATACATAAACTGAAAAAAATACATAAAAATGGAACATCAACTATGTGTTATCAATGCAGATATGATTATCACCAGGACTATTTCCAAACTTAGAACCTAACATTTCTGTAGAATGACTTTAAATACAGACGGCACCAGATCTTACAAATCATGAAGTAACTGACCTGAGGAGGAGCTCACCCCGGAACAAATTTTAAATTGTTTAGCCATCTTAAGAAGTTTGTTGTGTTGTTGTTGTTGCTGATCCCTGTTGTCTAGCAGAGCTAGACCAAGTCTATGACATTGCACACTCTCAGGAAATCAATGACCAATATATGGTCGCTCCAGAAGATCTTCTTTATCGAGTCCCAAGCACTCAAGGATATGATCCGGAGTGGGCTTGGCTTTTGGAACACTTAGCACAAATTGGAAATTCTTTTTCTTTGTTGTTAAATGTCAATGATCTTAGGTGGCCACTTCGAAAACGTGTTATTGTAGTTTGTTCCAGTCTGCTGCACCGGAGGGATAGAGATCCGCCGGGACGATTACCCTGGTACCAATGGTGCACAGGGGGAATGGCAAATGCAGACCGAACAAGGCCTTTATGTCTAGAGTATAGTTCAGTATAGGTAAGAGACGCCGGAGTAAGCAAAGGCTCGTCAGTACCTCTTTTTGCTAGGGCATCAGCCAATTCGTTACCCGCAAGGTCTACATGGGAAGGGATCCACTGTAAGTGAATCTCACGAGATAAGGAGAGCCGTCTAAGCTTGTCCAAGATAGCTACTCCTGTATTATCACGGACTCTGTGCCAGTTAGTAAGATGCTGGATGGCGCTCCGGCTGTCCGACAAAATCCAAATTTCCTCATTCCCAGGGAGAGAAAGAACCGTATCAAGACCCACATTAATTGCAATAAGTTCACTGCGAAAGACGGAACAGCCGTCGGGGTTTCTGATTGAGATTTGGTGGGATTCGGTTTGATACTTAATAAATACCCCACTACCGGAACAAGTTCTGTCATTTCTGCTACCATCCTTGTAAATAAGCACATTAACATAAGAAGTTTACCAGCTATTGACGAATTTCCCTTTCAGGGAAATCTCTATAATGATAAAACTGTTCACATTGCCAAGGCCATAATTTCGGCACATGGAATGATTTGACTTGACTTCAAGTGGATACGACACCAAAACAAACCAAGGGATAAAATGGCACAGCGTCAGTGAGAACAGCTATTAAATGCAAAATATGGTCAAAAGAGTATATTACTCTATAGCAATAAAGAGTATATTACAATAATATCGTTTGAAGATTTCCAGTGATTTAGTTTTAGGGCAACGCTCTTCAAAGTGTAAGTGTTGGAATTTTATTCAAATAACTACTGAATACATAATTTTTGTTGATATGATTTAGTGGCTCAAATTATATTTAATAACGAGAAATGGATGATTATTTTTGATTTGTGTATGTGCGTATATTGAGAATGCATAACTGTGTGCACATGCTTGACTGAACGTGGCTTTCATAACACTCCATCTATGGATAATCTTTTCTGATGTTAATGGGTTTTTATTGATCTATGTATTTTGCAGTGCCACTGTGATTTATTCAAAATAATAAATTATCCATATTTTTTTGGAATCCATAATACCAAGATATAGCATTTCCGAGCAGCATTTTGAATCTAGTGTTCATTAAAATCTGTGCTGTCATTTCAAATTTAGGCAATTTCATAGGATAGTGAAGGCCAAAGGGCACTATTCGATCGTCCTTCAAAGTTAAATATCACTTTTTTTCACACATTATATGTTATTGAAGGCGATATAGCTTGGGAGAGAATATTATTTTTTCGTACTGAATATCATTCAGTTATATATGCCAACGTAACACAGAGAAGGTCTTGTTGATATACCTGTTTAATGTCAATGTGTTTCAAGGATATAAGCTGCTAACCAATACGTTGATGAGGTTTTGTAATTAATTATGTTTATCGACAGTAAATATTTCAACTATGTGATTAAAATACAGTTAATAACAAATGATAGTGATTGATAGCAGCAATTAGGGAAGATATATAAATAATATTTGTAAAAGGATTTTATATCATTCCATTATATACCATACAACTCACAAATGAACGTATTTTTGTAATACTGAAAAGTTATATTTTTAATAAGGTATTACCATTTGGTAATATTTTCAATGCGCATTTTAGAAGCTTCTCTATTTCTTAAATCAATAATTCTTAAAATAAAACTTTTTAATTTAATTTTAGGCAAGGGATTCATGGATAGCTTTATAATATGATGTTTTGGTACCGGTATTTCTATTTTAACTCCATAATAAAATATTTCTGAATCCATTCGAAAAATTAATTTATTCTTTTAACATTATCTAACGTTAAAAGAATAAATTAATTATCTATTTAAATATTAAGTAAGGATGTTTTTAATTTTAAAATAAAAACATTTATCCTTACAAAATCTAATTATATGATAGGCAATTTATTTTTCAAATTATTTATATATATATATATATATATATATATATATATATATATATATATATATATATATATATATATATATATATATATATATATATATATATATATATATATATATATATATATATATATATATAGCAATTACTCGGTGGATGTTAAAACATCTAAAAACAAGGAAGGCCATTAGGCAATCTACAACTGTTCCTCAAAACATTTACAAAAAGCAATTCACTATTTAAGTTTGTTATTTGTAAAAAATTAAAATAAAAGAAAATAAGTGTTTGATGATTTTCCGCTGACAAATGCGCGCGATTGTAGCTCAACTCAAAGCGACGTGGAAAAGGTGTATTCCTTTCTTCCATAAGCAGAATAACTCTTTATTACCAAGTCAATTCATTGTTTTGTGTTTCTCTTAATCTCACAACCCTTTATAAGTATTTTTGAGATACATATTGAAATAATCATTTTTTGTTGCGCTCTTCACAAAGAATCTTCATTGTCACTGAGGCATTTTTAAAGTTATTACTTAGTTTGAAAAGTGCATCAGGGAAGTGTCACAAAGAATATTCTTGAGGCATTTTTTAAAGCCTATTATAATTTTTCTGAATTTCTATCAACATCAAATGAAATTCTTTTACACCATAAAAATTAAAAATTCTTTACTAACGTAATATTTTCTACAGAAAGCAATTTCACTTTAAATATTATCATTGGAAAGGGTACAGTTTTTTAGAAAACTCTAAAGAATATTTAAAATCTGCAAGTGAATTTAACCTTTATAGAAAAATTTAATTGTTAAAATTTAAACACGATACGAGTATTACAATCACTGGAAAAGATGATATATGTTTACATTCTCTATATTTTATTTATTACCATAATATATAATGTGAGATATACGTCTTCGTTAAATCTGTGGGATCAAAAGTCTTGTGGTCGGCCGTTGAGCAGTTATTATGCTTGTAATGGTCCAGAGAAAATTTCCCCCCACTCTAGATTAATATTAAAATTAAGGAATGGATCCTCCGGTGGCGTCATCTATCGGAGGGGTTTAGAACAAAGTCATACTTTCAATTTCGTGTTGCACTGGTTAAACGATAGACGAACCCTATTGACTTAAGTTTGCATATCCAACGGCCGAGCGAGCTTGGCTTGTCCAAGTGTCATAAGTAACAATAACATATAATGTTTTTGAAACTGTTTTCTACCTTTTGAAATAAAAAAAAATATTGATTCTTTGCTTAGGTATGCACTCAGACTCAGTACCTAAAATAATTTGAATTTTTTATTTCCTGAATTTGTTTGTAATATGTATCATTAGTAAGAAGTAATATCCTTAAATGAGTTCCAGAAATTCTTAGACTTGGAAATCTTCTGAGAAAGAAAATATTGGATAGAAGTAAGTAAATGTTGATATTTCGAAGCACACTCTGAATTTTGACATGCAAAGCAAAATATTCAGATGAAAACATGTGATCATGCAATATGCATGAAAGAAAAATGGAATAAAAATTTGTTTCAAAGAATATTACGTTAGTGAGCATAATATTACATTATGTTTACTAAATTTATTTCATGTATATTTCTAGACAATATAAATATATTCAAAAAGTAACCCTACCTGTATTTGGTTTTTAATATATAAAATATTTACAATAAAAATTGTGTGTTTACATTTTTTATATTATATTATTACATTTTTCATATACAGAAAATATTCTTATGCGCTAACATAAAAAGATATAGAATTTATTTTTACGGTTAGTTTTTGAATTGCTGATAGTGAAGTAAAGAAAAATTATTTTAACACCCTTGTAAAATGAATACGTCAATTTTAGCTTTATCGCAAATATTTGGGTTTTGAATTATATCAATATGAATTTTAAAAATAACTCAAAAAGTTAATTAGTAATTAATGAAAAAATTTACAAAAAATATTCCAAAGACCTACCAAGTACATGCGATATACGTGCTCGTTAAATCTGTGGAATCGTAAGTCCTGTGGTCGGTCGTTGAGCAGTTACCATGGCTGTAATGGTCTGGAGAAAATTTCCTCCCCCTCCAGATCAATGTCAAAATTAAGGGAGTAGATCCTCTGTTGGTATTTACAGCAAAGTTATTCTATCACCTTCGTGGTGCTCTGATTAAACGAAAGACACACCCTTCTGACTTAAATTCGCTTAGCCAATCACATAGGGTACTTGGCTTGTCCAAGAGTCATAGTTAAGAACAACAGGCTAGAAAAACTAATAATTTAACAAATACTTTTGCAATCTGTATGATGTTTATTTAGGAGAAAGAAATTATTAAATTCTCTGGAAGAAAACTAAAAAAAAGTGGTATGTAAAGCAAAAATAAAATGTTCAGGTATGTGTTTATATATATATATATATATATATATATATATATATATATATATATATATATATATATATATATATATATATATATATATATATATATATATATATATAAGAGGTTTGTCCGGAAAATACGTATAAAAGTTGAGTAATAACTTTATTTTACAATTATTCGGGTCTTACAATATGGTCTCCTTCAAAGTACTCACCCTGAGACGAGATACACTTCTGCCAACGCCCTTTCCACAGTTGATAACTTTGCTGAAAGTCTTCAGTTGTGGTGCTGTTCAGTTGCCGTTTCGTTTCTGCCTTGATGCCTTCCACATCTCCCAAGTGCTTCCCCCGAAGCACCATTTTGCATTTAGGTAACAAGAAGAAGTCGCAAGGGGCTAAATCGGGTGAATAAGGCGGGTAGTCTGTAACGGTGTTTGAGTTTCGGGCCAAAACGTCACGCACAAAGAGCGACGTGTGAGAGGGCACATTGTCCTTATGAAGCATTCACCTGCCCCCTTTTGCCCAATCCGGTCGAACTTGGGCCACACGAACTCTGAGACGTGTCAAAACTTCAACGTAAAAAATTCCATTCACTCTCTGGCTCTGTTCCTCAATCTGTATGAGCTCAATGCCGACGGCATGTGAAAAAGAGTAACTTTCAATAAGCAGCCGCACACTCCTACTTACACACAGAGTGGTCTGACTCGTACTGAGCGTTGATGGGATTGGTTACAGCAGTAGTGCCACCTGGCGGTGACTGCAAACGGTAAAATAAAGTTATTATTCAACTTTTATACGTATTTTCCGGACAAACCTCGTATATATATATATATACTTTTCCCACTATATTTTAATTAAGATAAGAATTAAAATCTTAAAAATTTTAATTCTTATCTTAATTAATAATTATAAGAATTTCTTTATTTTTATAGTCTATTTTTAAATAAAACATTAAATACATAATTTTGTATTTTTAAATAAAAGATTAGAAACATATTTATTTGTACTTGTGTATATGGTTGTAATATTTGCGAAAGGATAAATTATTATTAATAATATATTTTACGTGTAATTTCCTCTATTGTTATGGAATATAGAAAATGATAAAAAAGAAAATACATTTTAAAGTAATTTGTTTTCATTTTTAATGAAAATATTTTATTTCAACGAAAATCTTTCAAAATTTCTGAAATACAACATTATAAGCAAGACAACACATATTTTTGTCTATTCATTAGTGTCTTATGAATAATGAAATAAAAACAATTTCACATAATAAATAATTAGATAATTTTTACTTGCATTATTTATCTGAAGAATAATGAATTTTTAAAAATATAATCTCTCTAAAATAGCTTAAAAATTATGAGGACATAATTCAAGCTTTCTATTCAATTATGATAAATAGCATCAAAATAGAAAGCATAGTTTAATGCAAAAGTTTTTTCATTTTTATTTTACTTGAAATATTATTTCAGTTTTAACAAAAAGACATGGATGTGGAGAGGAAATAGCCAGCTCAGATGCGAATACGTCACCTAACCGTGGTTCAAAATTACGAGGCGCTTGGTGATGAGAGAGTTATTCCAAGCCCATTAACCTTAAGGTACAGTCTAGGGCTTCCTTATATCGCCATTGCATATATACAAATCATTTACTTATTTAAATGAAACTGGTAAAAGCTGTGTGTGTGTGATATTTATATTAAGATGTCAATAGTCTGAAAAAAATTTCTCTTTCTCAAAAATCTAATCTAACATGTTTAATCTTAATTTCCATAACATTGTATATCAATGTTCATCACAAAAAAATATCCTTTTTAAATTTTTACTATTTATTTTGATGAAGGATATATATATATATATATATATATATATATATATATATATATATATATATATATATATATATATATATATATATATATATATATATATATATATATATATATATATATATATATATATATATATATATATATATATATATATATATATATATATATATATATATATATATATATACATATATATATATATATATATATATATATATATATATATATATATATATATATATATATATATATATATATATATATATATATATATATATATATATATACATACATATATATATATATATATATATATCTATATATATCTATATATATATATATATATATATATATATATATATATATATATATATATATATATATATATATATATATATATATATATATATATATATTTCTATTTCTTTCTGTAATAAGAATTTAGTTTACAAGCATTTTTTAAAAATTCATTCATCACGGAAAATATTTCTTTGTGACGGAATTATTTACATTATTATTACTAACGAATTTTGTTTTATTTATACGCCGAGTAAACTTATTAACTTGTTCTTATTTTCCGGGATTCGAGTCATAATAAATATATGCTTTTCTATTTACTTTGCATACACCTTTTTACAAAACTTGCTTTTTTTATTACCTGAATTCTTAGATTTCCTGCTCAGAGTGTCATAGAAATGAGCTCATCAAAGAAAATTATTTCCCTTACCATGAAGCAAGTTGCTCATGGATTTGTTTGGAAGAGGAATATCCCATTTATACAATCGTTAATGAACCAAAGATTGAAATGAGATTCCTTTTATATTTAGTTATTTTGTGTTCTCAAAGTTTATGAAAGTTCTTGGAATAATTAGCTAATGGTGATATTCATAATATATGAAGCAATTCATAATTAACTTTTCATACTGATAATTTGCTTTACTTTTTGATAAAATGTATTATTAACGCTGTATGATGATTTCCTTATTCATATTTAAACTAGAAATTGGATTGTTTATTTGTTTTATGTTCTCAAATATTGGGAAAATTCTTATTGCCATCAGTTTATTATAACATTAATAAGATAAAGTTATATATAACTATTAATTTAATGATGATTAAAATTTTTTAAAAGCAAAAAGAGGAATTCTTCTTTATCTTTAAATTCATTTTTTTAAGAATTTATTTTCTTTTACTTCTTTTCTCAACGCTATATTTTGATCTCAATACAATATTGATTTCAAAAGAATTCTTATGTAATGTATCTTTGGAATAAATATTCTAGAATATTATTTTTAAAATATCTCAAAAAAATCTTTTTTAAAGATGGAAAAATGTGAAATTATGATTGTAAAAAAATTGAATAAAAGCATTATAGAATTCTTAAATAATAAATCCTCTTGTTAATATTAAAGATTATTATTTTCTCCATTTTAAAGCTTACATTTTAGAAAATGATTCAATAGAATAACACTTTTATGCTTTTAATGAATAGAAATATCGAATTCATTAGAAACATAAAAGTGTTGTCTTGTTAGAAACATTGTAAAAGTATAATCTGGGATTATTTAACAAAGGTGTTTTTTTAATCATTTGACGATAATTTTTTATTTGATTTTCTGCTTTGACTGTGTCAAAGACGTCATAATTTCCACTGAGTATTCTGATACTCACTTCGACTCAAATTAACTGCTGATGATGCATAAACGCAGATGTTTTGGAATGTTGTGTCTTCATAATTTGATTTCACGAATCGGATTCGCGTGGGAAATCTCTGCCCTTCTCATTAAGAAATTTTGTCATTTACTAAATTCTTTTGTTTGTTGAAGTGAAATTTCAAGATATAATTTGTGTTATTTTTTCAACCAGATTAACTGTCAAATAGTAGAGATAATCAATTTTATTAACCTACAATTTAAGTCAATCAACTCGAATTATTATCCAATTCACTAAAGTTAATTACTAAAAATTTACCTGTACACTATATTATTTATAAGTAATAATATAGTTAATGTAACCAAATACATTACACTATATTTGATTAAAATGTAATTCTTCCAAAGAATGCAAGTACATGGAAATATTAGTTTTCTAGATAGAAAAAATACATATTAAGGGAATTTTAGAAATATATATGTATTGGAAAATTAGCAAAATAACAAAAAAAAAATATTTCGTGCATTGAGATAAATTAGCAATAAGATGGTTTGAGTTTTCTAATTTCAGTGATAAATAATATAATTTTTTTACAAATATAACTAATTGTATCGTAAATTGATATATCAGCGACAAGTGTAATTTTTTCTCTCATCTAAATCAATCAACTAACAGTAAATTTTGCAAAATATTAAGGGTTTGTTGTTGTTACTAATGACACTTGGACAATTAGAGCTCGCTATGCCTTGGCTATGCAAATTTACGTCAAATGGGAGCGTCTTTTGTTTAATCAGAGCACCAAGAAGGTGAAAGTACGACATTTTGCTCTTCAAATCCTCCGATAGATGGCAGCACCGGAGGATCTACTCTTTTAATTTTGGCATTGATCTGAAGGGAGAGTAAATTTCTTGAGACCATTGCACTCATGGTAACTGCTCAACGACTGACCACAGGACTTTCGATTCCATGGATTTAACGAGCACGTATTTCGCATGTACTTGGTGGGGTTTTGGCGGCATCGGGAATCGAACCTCACCCTTCCTATCGGAATGTCCGATGCCCTAACCACTAGGCTACCACGGAACTAATTACGGATTTTCTAGTAATAATTAGAGCATTCTTCAATATGCGGATTTTTGTAATTTACACCGTTATATACTTTATTCTTCAGAAGAAAGTAGCACAACTATAAAACTTTTTCCTGTAACTTGAAAGTTTTTGTCACGAAGGAACGTCAAGATGACAAAATAAGTGTTCCTAGAATTTCGAATTTATTTTGTAAAGCACGCACATTTGCATGTATTTAAGTTACCTCCCTCTTTAGATAAATAAATGTAAATAACAGATAATAGAAAAAATACTTAATAATTTCATGAAAACCTTTGCTTTCTGCCATTAAAATGAACATCTAAATCATATTTATAAATTAAATCATCTACAGATTCACCTACGGACCTTCCTAACTTAATCTAAATGTTTTTAAATAAAAGAAGAACGTGAACGAGCAACATTGCAGAAGATTATTCGAAGCTCTGCGATGGCTTGAGATCAGAATATAGATTTTAGGATGACATTTAATCTGCATGTGATAGAACATTATCATTTTAAGAAAAATCCTTTGATTTGTTCGCGTATTATTTTTTACCTATTCAAAGGAAACTTATTTAACAGAAATTTATTCACTAATGAGTAGTGTATTAAAATCATAGGAAATCGGAAGTACCCTTTTTTCTTATCAAATTTATTTGGTCATTGAAATCATTCATCAGTTTTTTCAAAAAACGGATAATAATTTTTATTTTTGCCTATATTGAATAGGATTTAATACTTAATGCAAGATGATTTGAGTAATAACACTTGGTGATATCGTGATAAAGTTATAATTTGGACTTCTTTATTTGATGTTATTGTAACATCAATGTTTCTACGTTGATTCTACGAAATTCATAGATGGTGTGAATGTAAATTATAATCCATCCTCATTTGTTGAAGCTTCTATAATACATATTACTGAGCTCCAGAGGCTCAGTAGCTTCAAACCGCTTCCCGTAAGCTCAGCAAAGTGAAGCATCATTTGCCTCGGGCAGTGGTTGGGAGGGTGACCATGGTGTACTCTCCTTCACTGGGTTGCTGGAACTCCGTGGATTGGTAACGTGTCCACGTTAATATGTGACGTCCAAAGTCCTTCCGCTGGTGTGGCGTGGATGTGGAGAAGAGGGTGCCAGCTCAGGTGTGGCCACGCCACCTGACCGTGGTTCAAAATTACGAATCACCTTAAAAAGAGCAAAGTCATACTTTCACCTTCGTGGTGCTCTGATCCAAATGAAAGTCGCTCTCTATTGACTTAATTCGCTGCCAAAGGCATAGCGAGCTTGGCTTGTCCAAGTGTCATAAGCAACATTAACAACAACATGCATATTACTAAAAATAAAATGGTTAATGAGTATGAATTTTCTGAGAAACCTACATTTCCTACGGGATATTAATAAATTTTAATGTGGTTGCATATGAATAAAATTCTTGAAAAAATTACATTTTCTGTAGGAAAAGTATAGTCAAAAAGTTTTATTCAGGGTTCGAAAGATTTAATTGTAAAACAAGCTCGTGGGCTGGAATTCCACCTTGAACATGGATGCTTATAGTGGCTAGGAACTTATTTTAAACTGTAGGTCTCGGTACAATTAGCTCTCGGGTGCAAAAAATGATTATTGAGCAATAAACAAAACAAAGAATAACATTGAGAAACAGAATTCATAAGTCATTAACATACTTTTGGATTTTTTATAAATTTTACAGTTGTCATGTACTTTCTTGCCAGTTCCCTACGTCTTTTATTATTTCACTTATGACTCTCTCCTTAAAAAAAGTGTCGTCAAGTGATCTCATGTGCGCAATATTTAAATCAACTTGGCCAAACATGTTTTCTTTTGGAAAATAAATTTTATGAAACGCAACCACGATTTGGGTTGCAATGTTTTTTACCTATCAGATTGAATTACTTCCTTTTCCTGCTTGCTTTCCCAAACAATCGAAAACACATGGTCCATTACTACACAAAAATTGTCCAGGGATAAACTACCATCTGCTTTACAGATAAACTCAGTAAATATGTTTAATCCATCTGGATTATTATACTCCAAGAAATCATCCGAAGTTTCTTTGATTTTATGCCGAGATTTGACAGAAGTTATCAATGGTGGTTACACTAACGACTGATTTTTTTACCCTTCACAGTTTACAAGAGGCTTTTATTAGTTGATCTTTGTATAACGTGTTGCCTGCTAAAATAAATTTTACTACAATAGCTCTAGTCTTCCTTAGTGAGGTATTTTGGTTAGAGCCAGCAATCTATAAAGATTTGCTGAAAGGTCTTTGAATTTAATGAATTGAGGTGAATTTTGTTGAATCATTGCTTTTCTTTACTGAATTAAAATAGTTGTTCACGCATCAAGATTAATATATATTTTTAAAAATCTTTGAAATTATATCTCATTCAAATTTATAAGAAATTTCTGCAATGAAAAAAAGTCATCATCATTACAATAATATTTTATTCACTTAATTACACTTTTTTCATGGATTTTAACCATTTAATTAATGAGAAAAATTCAAAAATATTTTAAAAAGTCATGTCTCTTAAAAAGTTAATCTTAATGCTTTTAAAGGCAATATTTTAATATATTTTTAAAATGTTTCACATGTTAAATGAGAAACTCGCACAATAGTTACCTAAGTGAGATTATGTGACTTGCAAATTAATTTTTTATGAAATTTCTACAGATAGAATATTGCACACGTGTTCCATAAAGGACAAGAGAAATAAAAAGTGAACTTTTAAAAGTGATATTAGATTTTGGGCACATGTGAATTGTAAGTAAACTTGACACATTTTTCTTTAATGTAAGATTATAATTTTTTCTAAGATAACTCAAAACTTCCTAGATCTCTCTTTTGAATACAAATATGCTAATTGCAAGTAAAATAATTGTTTCTCCACATCTTATAATTAAATTATTAAAAATGCATATTTTCCCTATCTTTTGGTTGGAATCGTTTTTTTAATTAAATATTAAAAAAAGCAAGGAATTCGAAAACAAAGAATATAACTATACAAAACATATGCATTATTTTCTGATTTGCTTCGAGCATTTTGTTAATTAGATTCATTAATTTGAATTAATGTAGAATATATTTGTTATTCAAAGAAGAAAAATATGACAATTCTCTACATTAATAATAAAATTACTACCTATAATTAATATTTTTACTGCATTTAATTTAATTATTATAAAGGTAATTAATGTTCATAAAATCTTTAGAGATACAATATAAAAAATCTTATTATCAAATCCAAATTTATAATTAACTAAGCAAAACGTTTTATCATTCTTCCTTGATCAATTAAAGTTAATTAATGAATTATTATCATTGGCAAATTTATATATTTCATATAAATATAATCATATAAATATAAATATGAATCAAAATTGAATTAATAATAGATTAAGAAATGCAATGTCGATTTTTACAATTTCGCTAATATAATTAACATTTTCTCAGAGTAATAGATTGATATTAATTTTGATCATTTTTTACTTTTTTATTTCTTGCTTATATCAAATTAATTAAGTGGAATAATATAAAAAAATTCACTTATTAAAGGAGACAAATATTTAGAAAATCTAATATCAAATTTGTAGTAAGAAAAAATTGCATAATTATTTTTAATTTTTGTAAATCCATTGAAAAATTAAACATATTCGCGTTATAGAATTGGGGGACACTTAAAAATAAAAATTAGTGTTAAATGTGATTTACTTATATACATAATATACCTCTGTATGTAAAGATAAGGATAAAAATTAACCATCTTTGAAGCTTTATTTTTTCCTAAATTTATCATAGTATTTCCCAAATTGTGGTTTGTGTGGTACCTCTAACACATCTATTAACTTCTGCAAAAAGAACTTATATTTTCATATGATAATGCTGTTAAATTAATATTGTATTTTGTAATGATAAAGCAAGATAATAATTTAATTAACATATATAATTGGAAATAGGAATATTTCTATATTTTTTATACCATCCATTGACTTTAAGAATCTACTACATAAAAATATTCAATTTAAAAGAGATGGATTTAAATCCTTTAAATTGTAGATACGAATATCTTTCAATGAAACAAGATAATTAATTCATTTAAAAAACAGTGAAAGAAGGTGAAAGCCGTATGAATTTTATGTGGTCTGAAACGAATAAATTGTTTTCAAATAGAGTAATTAGAAATTGACTTAATTTGACCTCTGACTTTGATTGAGCTATATATTGTTCCGTAAAGTATATTTACATAAATAAGCAAATAAGTTAAATGTGTAAATTTATTGCTGTTACCCTTGATTAAGGAAAGTCTACACCAATTCCAATAAACGTAGTCACAAGTGAAGAAAAATTTTATATTTAAATTCCATAATCTAAATAATATCTAAAATTGAAAGAGTACATTCAAAACACGGCTCGAGAAAGTAAACAAGAAATCATGTATTATAAACAAAAGCAATTTTAATAAACACAAATGGTACACACATATAACAATTACATATAGATTCAAATTAATGAATCATAATCAAAAAATTTAAAGGAACTTCTAGTTCCACATCGAAAAGTTGGGAAAACTTCCTCCCTCAATTGAAACAAAATCTAAAGTGTGAAGTATTTATACATAATAGTAGGTGACAGCGCCATCTATTCAAACTTTTTCATCACAGGAGAGCACAAATAGATGACTAATGGTAAAATGCAGCTTCACTTTGAACAAAGAAACCATTACACCTGAACATTGACTAAACCTCAAATAAGGTCTTCTTAATTTAGAAGCTGTGACAAAGCAGATATCCCCCAGACTTAGCCTATTATTCTCATAGGTATAATTTCACATGGAGGGCATTACGATCACGACATATTTAACGTGCCCTAACTGCCATTAGCGAATCCAAACAAAATCTAAAGTGTGAAGTATTTATACATAATAGTAGGTGACAGCGCCATCTATTCAAACTTTTTCATCACAGGAGAGCACAAATAGATGACTAATGGTAATATGCAGCTTCACTTTGAACCTTGCCCCCAGACTTAGCCTATTATTCTCATAGGTATAATTTCACATGGAGGGCATTACGATCACGACATATTTAACGTGCCCTAACTGCCATTAGCGAATCCAAACAAAATCTAAAGTGTGAAGTATTTATACATAATAGTAGGTGACAGCGCCACGAACACGAACACGACTGATCTTCGATTGGGTCGATATACGAAATCACTACCATCCGATTACGAGAACAAATGTTAAAATTACTAACTAGACCACGTGGTTTCTCAATAAAAGAGGATTATTTATTTACAAAACGTATGAAAAAAGTTGAAAGTCATAAGCATTAAATGTGTGCTTATGAATAATGCTATGAATGAATTTTTTTCATCTAGAATAAGCACGAACTAACAAAATCTCATCCCTGACTATATTTGACAGTGCTTTGTTCCACATATATTTATAATAATAAGCAAATACTTCAAATAGGTAGGTTTAACAGTTTCATTTAATAATACAAATAGACTTAATAGGTATATTTAGAATTAATAAAGTGTTCGCATTTCATACAGATACATAAAATGTACATAAATGGTGTAGTTTATTTATTTTGATAAACAATTCAGGAGACATTTTAAGCTGGATTATTACGGGTTCTAAGCATTGCAATTCCAGTGTTTCAACTGCATTTTTCAGACAGATACACAATTTGCTATGCTAATGAAAGTAATGTAATGGTAAGATCTTGTTGACATTAATGGTACCAAGAATGAAACATTAGGCGATATCATATCGCAGATAATGTTGGAATCAATTGCGCGATGTTTCTTGAAATAAGCTTCCATACTAATGATTATACAATCAAAAAATACAGTACAAAATCGATTAAATTCATGATTAAGTCATGTATTTTGTAATAAATAAATATCTTTTTTACTCTTAGTTCAGTGATATTGTAGTAAATATAGAAAATTTTGGGATAAAATTTCAATACTATTTTATTTTATTGGTATATAAAATCAATAATATAATAAATAATTTTTCAGAAATCTGTTTCTTTTGACTTTATTTATTGTTCCCACATAATTCTACATAATATTTATCAAGAACAAGTTCAGTATCCCCATACACTTGGCGACCGCGGCGAATTTTTTGTCGCCAAGTCGCCAAGCTAGGCGGGCGTATTATAAACACGGGAAATTTCCCGAAGTTCGATCGAAAAATAAGCATTTCAGAAAATTTAAAAAGGGAAATAAATATAAACAACGGACTTACTTGATTTGAAGTTAAGCTGACAAGCCGATTGGTATATTTATTTCGACATTTTATTCGTTTGTCACCACAGTGTCACATTTCAGTAAAAATAATTATCTAATTTTACAAAAAAATCATGCAAAAATATTTTTCTAAATGATATACACTTTATAAAATTTAAAAAAAACCATGCAAAAACTTATTTTTCAAATATATACATTTTTTAAAATTTACAAAAAACATGAATAAAATATTTTTTAAATATATACACATTTTAAGTAAATAAAAATGAAACATGAATACATTAAAAAAATACATGTAAGCAATAGAATTTAAATAAAGTAATTACACCTTCTCCAAATCAAATTTCCGTTAAAAAATTAATATTTGCGAATCCTAAATTAATTAATAATTTGGAATCCTGAGTAATAATCCATCAAAATTATCTTTAATTTTTGCTAAAATAATTTTATTGATATTTTTCAACAACATTTTGAACATGAGAAATTTTAAATTAAAACAATAAATAAAGTAATTAAAACAATAAAAAGATGATAATCAATTAAGAAAACGAAATAAGGAAAAAAGAATATTTAATGGTTTTAAATACATAAAATAAAATATATCATTTAATAAAAAATATATATTAAAATTAAACCAAATAAAAGTAAATAATATAAAAGAAATAGTAAAAAAGAAAAATTTACGTTGTTTGGACACTGGCGACAACGAAACACAACAGCGGGAAATCCACTGATTGCAGCAGCAACAGTAAACGAAATTAAAATGACTACCAATTAAAACGTAGAACAAATAGCAAAGAAAGTTCTGGAAAGTTCTCGAAGTGAAACTAAAAAAGCTATTGCCACTAAAAAAAGCACATATATAACGTAAAAATTATTTAAAACACGAGAAAAACGGAATCTGGCAACGAAAAAATAATAATAGTAACAAAAACTAAATTTGGCAACACTACAATAAAAACAAAAGCTGAAATCGGCAACACTACAACGTAAACAACGGTTACCAGATTTGGCGAGAAATCAGTGTATGGGGATACTGAACTTGCTCCGATTTATCTGTGTGTGTGTGCGTGTGTGCTGATTTTTATAAATATTTCATTAAATTTTTTTGAAACATACATTGACTACATGATGTTCTTATGCGGTGATTCAGATGTTTTTTCTTAGATATAGTTTCCGATTTTATATTTAATTTTGATAACTGTTATATTAAATAGTTGATGATTTACACGATTATGATAATGATTAAATTTTATGTCTTAGAAATGATTTTTCAGACATATTCATTAAAATTCTACCGGAAGTAAAGACAATGGGCATTTAGATATATTTTACTCAATTAAGGAAATATAAGGAAAATAAACTTGTGTATTTACACTGTAAAAAGTTGTCAGCATTTGCAAGCCTTCAATCATAAATCTTTCACTCCTAAATAAGGAATGATGATTCTATATTTTTGAACTTATTTTCTGATAATCGGAGAGAAATTTTTATGCATTAATATTCTTCTATCTCACTTTTTCTTCCAATTTAAAATCAAAATTATTTGCTTTAAGATATCACATTCCAATCTTTTCTTTGTTATTACACTCTTGTAAGCAAGAAAAATTCTTTTTTGCTCTCAATATGACACCAAAAGTGAGGAAAAAATCAAATATCCTAGACCTAAAGTGTGTGATGGCGAAGAAACTTATCTGCCGTACATTACACAATACTTTTAAAATTAATTGAAGTTATTTATTTGAACATATCGCATTTTAAAATCTTTTATTTGTGTCTTCACTCTAGTAAACTAAAATTAATTGAAATCATTTATTTGAACATATCGCATTACAATCTTTTATTTGTGTCTTCACTCTAGGAAACTAAAATTAATTGAAATCATTTATTTGAACATATCGCATTACAATCTTTTATTTGTGTCTTCAATCTAGGAAACTAAAATTAATTGAAATCATTTATTTGAAAATATCCCATTACAATCTTTTATTTGTGTCTTCACTCTTGTAAGCTGGAAAAAAATCTCTTATGTGTCTGTTAGTATGACACTAAAGGAGAATATTTGAAAATGCCAAAGCTAAAAAGTGTTTTGCCCAAGAAACTTATCTGCCCCGAGATACTGGCTTAAAATATCACTATCTTGACATTCTTGTTGAAGTGAGCTCGGAATCTATTATGTTGGAACCATAATTCGTATTCGGAAATGTTATATCAATTCTAATTGGAGAGCTATGAGTGCTTATATATCTGACAATGGAAAGATAGTTTCAACAGTGAACACAGCATTTGCAAAGAAAGAATATTAGTTATTGGTGAAGGTAACTGTGTGCGAAACTAAGACTCAAATGATAATCGTAGATCCTTGATTATCTTTTGACATCACATTCATTCTCTAAAAATCATATGGGGGTTATTTCTTCTTCATGTAAACTCTTCCAAACAGCAGTATAGATAATATCCAATGCATATCCAGTTGTCCTCAAGCTCATCAAAGTATTATCATCTACTGTGTTACTTATTCCACTGCAAAACTCTAGTACTGGAATATTAAGCAATCCAGTAATATATTTGTAATAGGATATATCTCTGCAAGCTACATATTTCTACTAAGATATTGCCTACAATCCATGTGTTGGTTTTTGGTTAAGAGATGTGTAGATTATATAATAATTAATTACTCATACGATTGACCAGTGTCTTTTTAAATTATTTATTACAGACACAGACAAACGTATCAAAGGATATGGGGATTAATTCCCGCTCGAGACACATAACCGTTCTCCTCAATTCTCAAACTACATCTGCTTTGTTCCAAACAATATCACGTGACGTGCGCGCTTGCGCGAACACCATGCACATCTTGTGTGACGTTTCTCCATTTGTTTTATATGCATTCTATTTATATAATGTAAATTAGCAAACTCTGCATTGATATAATGATGCATATTTCTTGATGTGCAGAAAATAAGAATCCAAGCTAGCGAAATGTTTATTTACTTTTTCGGCAAATTAACACTGTCCTCTCGTGTTATTTCCTCTTATATATTCCAGTAAAAACCTGTTTGGTAAGATCCTGCTTACCTGTCTCAATATTTTAGACAAATAGGCTGAAACAACCCGTATTTACTGAATAATATTGCCAAATATTTTCGTTTGAAAATTTCCAAAAGGCATTTATTATTTAATAATTTACAAAACTGAGAAACAAATAATAATAAAATTATAGGTTAAATTTATCACTAAAAATTGCACACACACATACACACACACACATATATATAAGTAAATATAATATTGTAGGTTCTGTAACAATGTTGATATTATAGTTTATCAGCGATAGTCTAGTATTGATATTTATTTTGCTTATTTCATAATAAATATTGTTTATTTTTATTTTCCCTATAGATAATGCAGCATTTAAAATTACTCCATTGTTTTTATTCACAAATTAATATTTTGACTGAATGAAAAACAAAATTTTAAATAAAAAGTTGTTTGAGGAAGATTAAAGCAGTATTACTTTCATAACTATAATTTTGATATATTTCATTTAAATTTTGTGAATATCAGAATACATTTTGGATTACTTTTGTTGACTTTTCACCAAGCATATATTTTGTGAGAAGCATCCTCCAGAATTATATAAAGAGATGAAAAAAGGAACAGTGATTTGTACAAACATCATAAATAAGAAGAAACGGGAAAATAAATAATGAAAAATATTCTCCTATTCAAAGAACATATCTTTAGATGGTGATCAAAATAAATCTGAGTTACAAAACTCAAAAAGAAAGAAACTAGTAACATGTTTCCATGTAAATCCCTTTCATGCATCAGAATTCTTTCGCATAGTTCTTTATTCTTTTGATATAGTTTGAATTTTTTGCTGTAATTTTATGTGATACAGTATCTTTTTGAGCACAATACAGCAGAATTACATAAATCAAATTTATCACGTAAGCATTTAAATTAAATAATAAATATTTATAGTAAATTTAATAATTTTCCTGTCGGAGAAATAAGTTTATTTCTTTTATCAAATATTTGTTTTTATTTTAATTTTATAAAATTTGAAACAAAAAACTGGAAATATGTGCACAATTTTTTACTTATATATATATATATATATATATATATATATATATATATATATATATATATATATATATATATATATATATATATATATATATATATATATATATATATATAAACATATTTTTATGACAACACTTATTGAGAAATGAAGTAACAAAATCAAAACTAATTAAATTAAAATATAAAAAGGCTCTACATGTGAACAAATGTAATAAAGCATATTTAGACGAGGTACAGTCGTATCAATTTTAAAGACAAGTTGAACAGGCAACTGTAGCAAATTATCTTTTGTTCCATACTGCTCTAATTTCACAGTTATTCTCTGATTTGTAAAACGTATATTTAATTCAAGCTATCATAGATATAAAATGCTATAAATAATTTTTTTTATAAAAAAACACGAAAACAGTACTTTCTTGTGCATTTCTGTTCCTATATCCCTGTATAAAATTTGTTTATTGAGATTTCATTAACCACCCATAACTTTTTAGACATATAGGTTGAAACAACGCATGCAAATTTAACAATGTTTCCAAATTTTTTTTGTCAAACAATAAAAAGATAAAATTGTAATAAATTTGCTTAAAACACTGATGCATTTATAATTTTTATACCAAATACATTAAGTAATACTATTCTTTCTTTATTTATAACCTTATAATTTTATTAAATTTATTTCACTAAAACTTCTGAACTTTCATTAAATTGATTTTAATATAAGCGTTCGTATGAATTTTCCTACCTAAATTCTTTTAAAGATTATGTCTAACTATCGAAACTATTTACTTAACGAAATTCATAAGCAAATTGTGACTTGGGTTAAAAATATGTCATTATTTCTAATTATAAGTATGATTAAAAGTATAGTATGCACAATCCTTATGCTGATTTTTCTTTCACGAGTTATTTTCTACATAAAAAAACTCATTTGATTAATGCTTATAATTTTAGTGATATGAAGTGAGTAGGGAGCTTCCAAACAAATAAATTAAAAACCACAGTTTTATCTGTTCCAAAACTCTCTTGGATGAGCAACTTTTGGTTATTAGGCATTCCATTGGAAATTAATAAAATGAAATATATGTATATTTTATACGTATATATATATATATATATATATATATATATATATATATATATATATATATATATATATATATATATATATATATATATATATATATATATATATATATATATATATGTATATATATATATATATGCATGCATATTTACGTAAACATGCACATGCATACGTATGTATCAAATAAAGAACACCCAGTTATCGTTCTTCACGTCTTTGTCTTATATTTTTTGACACATCGTCATGTCTTTTTGTCATATTTGATACAGCCATGAAATTTTATATAATATTCTATAATAAATGAAATATTTTTTGTGATCACTCTATTAACAGCATACTAATCTACAGTTAGATTCAAATTAAGCTCTAATTATGTATTTAATTATTTTAAATTTCGTAAGAAACTTTTCAGAGATACCAATAATAACTGTCAAATATTCTTCACTTGGTACAACGGTAATATTTTGCATATGAGTGTTACTTGGGGTAGTAACTGAAGTTGAAACTCTGAAAACCGTTACAAACATCCAAGTCTGAATTTAAAATCCTAATTAAACCTTATAAGACCAGAGGGATTATTCAGCTGATTGCTCTGTTCTCTGAAAATAGGGAAAAGTCTGTAAATTTATTCAGCCAAAAGAAAGTTTTATGCTACTTTTTATGTCAATATGCGAATATATCATTTTGAAAATGCCATAAACTAGTTCCTCAGATAGGAAATTAGAGAGTGCATTTTAATGAGGGCAGAGTAAACGAGTCTTATTTCCTTTTTCTAGGCGAGTCATTTTTCCTTTTTATGAGTCCAACGATATATTCGCTGAGCCTGGTTTCAATCTTATGCCTATAAATTTGACATTGATAGATGCATCTTGAGTAATTTTTTATTCAATGAGAGTGGAGAAGATATTTTCTTAGCCTTTTTCATAATTACATTACTTTTTTGGAAATTCTTATTGAACGTTTTTCATTGCATAGAGTCATATCTATATAATTGTTTCCTTTTATCCAGTACAAAAGAAAGTTTGATGGTATTGGCGACAGCCTTTTCAATAAAAATGTTAAGCAGGTGTATGTACGCAAATGATTTTGAAGTCTATCTATATCAGCTCATGATTTGCTCCATTATGTTTTCAACATATTCAGTTCTATTTTTATAGGATTCTTATAGATTAATAAAATAAAAATTATTTACTCTCAATTATTATTTAAATTACTCCATATAAAATATTTTACTTCCTTTTGGAAAAGTTTTATCATTAATACAATTTTTTTAAA
The DNA here is from genome assembly GCA_037975125.1 of Latrodectus hesperus. Classification (NCBI taxonomy): domain Eukaryota; kingdom Metazoa; phylum Arthropoda; class Arachnida; order Araneae; family Theridiidae; genus Latrodectus; species Latrodectus hesperus. The sequence continues at coordinate 49,778,405 of CM075860.1, forward strand.
AAAAAATATTCTGAGTTATTTTATTCTTTGAATGTGTTTCTGATCAGTAGCAAATTTCTGACTGAAGAAATTATTATTGAGTATGAGTTAAATCTATTTATCATTCCTGATCTAGTATTAAATTTAATTTCCAATAGGGTTCATCATAGTAAATTAAATATAAAATTACCTTATTTAATTTGTGATCTTTTTCAGGTTTCATGGCTTATAAAATCTTAGAAAATATATCTATGTAATATCAAATTCTAAATTAAATTGACTATGCAAGGCGTATAAATGCCACGAAATATTTTATAAAATAAAACTGACGTGGTTAAGTTTCCCCACACTTTGATGTTTTTTCTAGGAAGCGTTTTAGAACTAAGATACTTTACAGAAATAAAATGTAATTCTTCTTTATTAGGAGTGTTTTGAAAATAATGAATTTTGACAGTTTCTGTCTTGCTTCAGCTATTCAAAATTACTTTTCCAGAAATTTAAGTCTGATAAAATTAAATATTCCTCATCTATTTTAACCAATAAATTTATAATGCATAAATAATGTTGCTGATAATGCGCAAATATATTTTCTTATCACATTTTAAATTTTGAACAAGTATTTTCAGAATCATCACAAATTTGATGCAACATTTCAAAATATTATATCCTCCGTTTTGATATAGAAAATAAATAAGCGAATTTTTTTTAGATATCTTGAATTTGAAGGAAAGAAATACTGAAATATTCTTTGTTTTAATTAATGACATATTATAATGTCTATTTTGATATTATTTAACATCTAAGTAAACAGCTAAAAGATGTAATAAAGCATTTGTGTAATCACTATATATTACTTTTAGAAAGGTTTCAGCCGACCAACTTGTCTAGTGGTCAGCGTGCCTGACTGCGGATAAGGAGGTCCTGGGTTCGAATCCTGGTTTGGGCATGGATGTACTTTCTCTCTCTATCTATCCTGTCTTTGTCCTTTCCTTGTATGAATGAGGTGTGAATGGTTGCCTACCCTATAAACGGGTCCCTATGGTATGTGTTTAGAGCAAAGTCGTACTTTCACCTTCATGGTGATCTAATTAAAAAACGAAAGACACTCCCAATTGACTTAAATTCGCATAGCCAAGGCATAGCGAGCTTGGCTTGTCCAAGTGTCATTAGTAACCACAACAACAGAAAGGTTTCTACATGGACAATCGGCCATATCAACATATTTCAAGATGAGAAACCAGGAAAACTTCTAAGCCTCAACCTGATATATGTATGCGCAACATCCATTTCTCGTTGTTTAAAAGTGATTATATTCAAATCCAAGATATCTATCTCTGAAGATAGCTCTTTTATTCAAGAACTCGTAAGTTCGATTCCCACTTCGGATTTGTTTGAAATCCATTTTAAATCGTATATTTTGAAAATTATTCCTCGTATACAGAAAATGACAAGCATACCAACTGCCAAAGAGCATATTTATACTATTAGGCCTCAATGAATTTTATATAATTACCATATAATTAATTAAAAATGCCAGTTATGAGATAAAAAACACAAAAAATAATAACTATAAAACGCGAAATTAAATATTTTTATATTCCATAACAATTTGTAATCAATGCTATGTTTATAATTGTATTTCATTTGTATAAAGGGGAAAGAAAGTCTGAAGCTTGTCTCTGGTAGATATAAGCGCATTTTAATAAAATAAAATAAAATAATAAAAACGACGTTTTTCTCCGGCAGAAACTTTAGTTTAGAATAACGATTTATTACTTTACTATTTTTTATGTCATAATAATTATGAACTAGAAAATAGCCAAATAGCTTATATTAATCTTATAAACTGAAAAATATTATCCCTCTTATATTTTGCTCAGAATTCTTTTTTAATATTATGCTCTCTTAATACACTGCTGGACAATTGCTAAGGACGGATAACACTATCATCTATAGCCACCACAAAATGAAAAGAAGCAAAATGTCGAAAATTTGAATAAGTGCGAGATATAGTAAGAAGAAGTATATGTACGCAAATTTTTTTCCACGCCTGTTTATCACGTGACAGCGTTCATAAGAGCTTTAAAGGTTTAAACGCGTGTGGACAGTTGTGGCGTGTGCCGAAAAATAACAGATGTTGCCAAGGAGTTCGACATCGCTCACAGCGTTGTTTCACGGCTGTGGATAGTCATTTAAAACTACTGGAATGTGTAGCAGTCGGCACGGGGAGGTCGTGTTAGAATTACGACTCCTGCAGAAGACAGATATATCGTCCTATCAGCAAAAAGGAACAGGCACACCACAGCTCAGCAGGTGGCAAATCAGTTTCTTGCTGCCTCAGGAAAGCAGATCTCCCGATAAACTGTTGCCAGACGTTTGAGGAGAGGAGGACTATACGCCCGCAGACCTGTTGTGTGTGTCCCATTGACCACACAGCACCGTACTGCCCGTTTGCAATGGTGTCGTGAGCATCGCAATTGGACTGAACAGGACTGGGCATGCGTTCTATTCTCAGATGAGAGTAGGTTCAGTCTGACCATCAGATTGTAGACGCCAACTGATCTGGCACGAGAGTGGTACTGCTTATCGTCCAGAAAATATTCAGGAAAGGGACCGATATAGGACATGCAGTGTCATGGTGTGGCCAGCATCATGATCAATGGCCGCACGCCCCTACATTTGGTTGCGAATGGAACTATGACGAGCCAACGATACATTAATGAAGTTCTACTTCCTCATGTTCATCTTTTCCGTGGTGCTGTCGGTGATAAATTTTGTTTTCGTAGACGACAACGCAACATATCATCGAACACTCGCTGTTCAGGATAGTCTTGACAGCAAGGGTATTCAACGCCTCGTATGGCCATCACGTTCTCCAGATCTAAACTCCATTGAAAATGTGTGGAATGCTTTGGGGAGGCAAGTTGCTGGTAGAAACTATCCTCCGACAAACAAGAACACCTTCATCCATGCACTCCCAGAGGAATGGGATAAATTGCCTCAACAGCTGCTGGATAATGTTGTGCAAAGTATGATACGATGTGTGGAATGTTGCATCACACTGCCACGGTGGACATATCCCTGTACTGATACCTTTCTTCAAGGTGCCTGCTGACGTTTAGATGCATTGTTCCATTTTTCCGTATGCAGCATCAAATGAAAATTTTTTTCTTTCACATGTTTCACAGCTTTTGTACTTTCCAGAACAATAAATATTCTTTATTCTAATGTCTGAACAGTGTGGCAACTATATTTTATCCTACTAGGCCTCATGTGTCTCGCTTAATGTTATGCTACATTGCAATTTGTGATCCGTCCTTAGCAATTGTCCAGCAGTGTATTATGAGTTATGTAATTGCTTTTTTAATATTATAGAGTAAAATATTTTGTGATAAATTTATTCATTGTAATATATCAAAGATTTTTGCTTTATTTTTTTTAATGGTGCAACGGACAGACACATTTATGAACTGTTCAAATAATTCAAAATAAAATCTTCAGTACTCTATTTCGAAGAAATCATGGTATTTAAAAATTAAGTCGATGTTGATGATTTTACCAATATTTCTGGTTAAATTTTTCTCGGATTAAAAAAAATTTATGATAAACTTCCAGAAATAAAAAAAAAAATCGAGGGTTCTCCATTTATTAAGATTTTTTATATAACCAATAAAATAGATTAACAACACTACTGAGATTAAATTTCTCACTTTGTGAAATTATGTAAACAATAATCCATGTTTTGAACGATAAAAGAACATATACATAAATCTATATGAACACATTTTATTAAGGTTATTTATTTTTTTATCTTTATGTTTTGTTATAGTTTCAGTTATTTTTTTTTTTTTCCATTATTTTCTTCCAAAAAGCTCAGAAATTTAATAATTCATATTTATTAAATAAGTTTTCTGTTTTATTTTGAATAAGACTTTCCTTTGTTTCCCAAGCACTTAAATACTGCAAAATATAGTTCCAAACTTAGATATGATTTCATTCTTTCGTTTTCTCAATGTTAAATTACTGCTTACATCTGCTGTTGTTGAGTCGCATTTTGAAGAAAAATCAACACATCAATACTTCACATTTGTTATTTAACTATTACATATTAAAATGTATGCTACTAAACTGATGCAAAAATGTCGATAGTTGGATTGAGAATAACTCTCATGTAAACTCTCTGAATATAAAGGGTGTTCATTAATTATTGTGGGGGTTTCCGTACGCCATAATTTTCGAATAAAAAATTTACCCAAAAACTGATTACGTATTCTTAAATTACAACTCAAAGAATTTTCCGTGGCAACAATGCGATATTAACACATTTGCAGTCTGGGTAATTATGACGTCATAAATAAAAATGGCGATCGCGCAAGAAAAAGCAATGTGTGTATTGTGGTTCTTCGAAACTAAATCAGTCATAACTACTCAACGTCGCTTCAGAACCACGTACCAGAAAGATCCTCCTTCGGATAATTCTATCAGACCCTGGTTCACACAATTTCAGGAAACTGGTAGCATTCTACACCGAAAAAGAGCGGGATGACCGAGCATTTCGAAGGAAAATGTTGATCGCATCTAAGAAACGTTTACTCGCAGTCCACAAAAATCAACAAGACAAGCTGCTGTGCAGTTGCATGGTGTGGAAGAGCCGACAGATGGTGTGGAAAAGGTGGACCAATCCCTCCGACATCACCAGATTTAACACCGCTGGACTTCTTTCTGTGGGGGTTTGTCAAGAAAATTATGTACCAGACCCCTGTGCCCTCCCTTGATGAAATGAGTTGTTACTGCGATTCAAAATGTTACCCCACAAATGCTGGAGAACACTTGGAGGAAAATGGTCTCGATGATGTGTTAAAAGCCACGAGGAGCAGCAATGTTCATTATCTTCTGCAAATTCATTAATCTTTTTTAAAATCATTGATAAAATTTTTTGAGTTGTGTAATTTACGAATACGTTGTCGATTTTTGCATAATATCTTTTATTTCGAAAGTTATGAAGTACGGAAACCCCGACAATAATTAATGCACTCACACACAAAATGCACTAATACCAAATTTTAATCGCTTACATGCTAGATTAAAATATCTTAGAATCTAAAATTTCTTCACCATCGAAGATTTTCTTATTGCCCACCTATTGTCTCGCAGTTATGTAAGGTATCTGTATATCTAGTTGCCAATTTACTTTTTCTATTTTCTCATGTTTTTCAGGTGTTTTTATAGATAAAAGATTATCTGTACATATCTTTTATCTATAAAAACACTTGATACAATGTTTTTAGTTTCAAAAGTACTTGCAAATACTTAATGTAGAAATTACATTTAATCAGAAATTTTATTTTAAACAAATTTCCGGCTAAATCAATTGGCTGATAATATTCTTAATAAATGATCTGAAAGTTTTAATTGAGTCATTTACAATAGATTAAAACTATAGAATTAGCTATTTTGATGATTTTTACCAACTATGAACAAATATGTTGACAGTTTCTATGTATTAAAAGTTTCTATGTATCCAATGTATTATGTTTCTATGTAACCGATGTATTAAAAGTAAACAATCATGTCAAACATTTATAGTAAAAGTATTTTTGAATACATAAAAATAGCTAAATTATTCGTTGGATGATGTATATGCTTGATAGAGGTAATTTTTATTATTATAATCAATAAAAACAATTATCATTCTCATCACCAAGAATTATTTTTGTAAATCATTTTCAGAAATTCGTGGAATATCTATGAATTTCAAAAATTATGAGCATTGAGTATGATTTATTTTTTGTCATAAATTATTAAATAATTAAAATATTTTTATATTGAAATTTTAATTTATCATAAATTATCTTTGTTTAAAAATTGGCTATAAATATTTTTAAATCGTTCGCAATTCATGAATATCATGCAATGAGATGAAATGAATAGAATAAAAAATTCATATTGTTCCTCAACATATAAAGCTGATTAAACAGCTCTGTTTTTTAAACTTTTTTGTTGGAATCTCTTTCAAATAACACCATATTTTAATATATTTCTTTACATTCAAAAAAGAAGTCACCTTTTCTTCTTAAATTTCATTTTGATTAATTAAATTAAAATTCCTTTACCCTTGTCTTCAATTCCGAATGGTTTCATTTTAAGGACACATTCTTTTTGACACCTGTTTCTTAATCAAATTAAGTATGATAATCACACTGTGATGAAATGCATTTAATCAATTGAAGTTACTGGGAAGAACGCATTGGGTGAAGATTAAAACGAACTTAATTAAGTTAGATATTGCATTTCGTTGTCAAGGGAAATGAAATTTAAGTATTCTGCGTCATTAAATTTTGTATGTAGTTTAAACATACGAATAACCCTCCGAATTTTTATTTGTAAAAGGATGTTTGGAATGTTGAGTGCTTTAACCAGATTTTAATTAAAGTATTAATTGTTTTGTAGGTAGAAAGAAGCCGACAATTTTTTATTTTTTAAAATTAAATAATTTAAATTGTAAATAAAATTTAAAGGTGAAAAGTAATTAAATAAATTATTCAACCTAATTTATATTTCCTATTTGCTTGCATACATGCTTGAAACATTAATTTGTGTTATTCAATATCTCCCTATACCTATATTTCAATTAGACAAACTACCATAACATTACACATTTTCTATTTAATGCACTGAATTAAGTCTCTATAGTTTTCCAACAAATTATTCCTTATTGATACATTGATTTTCAATGCAATTTTGAAAATACTTATTACTTTTATCTGCGCAAACTAATTACTTTAGGTCTGAATTAGTAAATATTTATAATTGCAAATCAACATTGAATATATAGTATTTACATTTATTTTAAATTTCATTTTGAATCGTTTTCAATAACTAATTCAGTATTACATTATAGTGAAAATAACAAATTTTATTTTTTCAGTACATTTTAGTGTCAATTAGATATCGTACATTATAGAATAAGTTAAGGTACAATATATTGCAATGTTACAATGTTATAACCTTTTGATGCTGTTTTGGAACTCTGAATTAGTTATATACAAGTATACAAAAATAATATATTTATTAAGTGCTGTTTCTCAGAACAATAATTATAGAATTTTAAATTCGTATTAAGAAAAACTTTAAAAGAAACCATTAATGTACATTTACGTTTGTGCGTGTCCTTTGATATATGATGTATGTTTTATATTTTGATATTAATTAATATAATTAACAATAGGAGAAATGAATCATAATATACTGCAAGCTTAGCGCGCATATTTCAAACAATTATAATTTTATCAAAGCATTAAAAAATCTTATAAAAGAATTAGAACATAAATTCCTTCCATATGATTTTTAGGCTGATTTTTTAAAGATAATTTACTGTGAATTGAAGAATCACAAAATGTGTATAGTCTGATCTGAATATTTGCGTGCGCTGAGGAAAATAAATGTACTTTTCATCAAGACATTTCTCCAGAATGTATTATTTTAACTTATCTAAAATCATCTTTTCATGAGAATACTGTTCCACAACTGACAGATCTGTAGAACAGTATTCTTAGAAAGAATTTTGAATGTCTATTGCATTAGTCTTTTAGAATAACAATTTAATAATGTGCCTAATGAATTTACCTATCAAATTCCATATATTCCTATAAATTCATCTGAACGAGCAATTTTTTTTTTTATCAAAGTAGCTTTTTTTCCACCAAAAAATATTTTTCTAGTTATAGAAGAATCAGTGATTAAAAATAATAAGAATTAATAATTAAAATTAAAATATTTAGCTACATTGAAAACAAGAGTAGAGTTATTTTTGAATGGATTCATAAAGTTAACCGAAAAAATAGATAATTTTTATTCATTTTTTATAAAATAGTGTATTTTAAATAACTTTCAAATTACATATTTTAAAAAGTACTAAATTTCTGTATGTTAGATAAATAACAATCCTGATTCTCTCTCAGTGAACTTAAAACAATGTAACTGTTGCCAAAATAGTTTAATTCTTAAAAAACTCCAACTTGACAGTGAAATTTACCAATTAGTTGCTAGCTTTAGCCTTTGGTTAGGCAATTAGTAAGTTTGATTCTGAACTCAAGAGTATGCTATTCTATATAATTTACTTTATATTCTATATAATTAGCTTTCATATCAAGAAATATGCAAAAAGTGCAGTCTTATAAGATACCAGCTTTATGAATGGTTACAGAAGTTGATTGTAACTGCTGAATTAAAGTGCTTAAAACTTTCGTACAATTTTTTTTCAAAACATACGTGTTTTTATTACTTCTAGAAGACGGATGGAAGATTCTGAGCGTTGGTGTGCTGTGGGGCACATTGAAGAAGGACAGTCAGTCGATCTCAGATGTTGCTCTTTTCTTCGGCGTTCATCATTTTGTAATTTTACGCTTATGGAAACAATTCAAAACCAAACAGACAGTTGTCCGAAGGCCCGTAGCCGATCGGCTAAGGTTTGCAAACCCTGCGGAAGATCGATATATTGCGGATATATCGAGCTTCTCTAATGCTGCGGAATCACAGAGCGACCTCATGTGTGACATCTATGGTTACAGCGCCCGAGTACCTCGAGTTTGTGTTTGTGTATCCGTCCATTCAAGAGGAGCACGGTTAAAGTGGTGCTGGGAAAATGTCAATTGGACTATGTCTGACTGGGGCAATGTCATGTTTACTGATGAGTCAAGTATTTTCTGGAGCCAGATGATAATCGTATATTGCGTGAACAAGGAACACGCAATCAGCTTCAAAACTTCACAAAATATCACGCATTTCGAGGCGATGTGATGTGGGCAGAGATTTCCTTCTGATACTGCACTGACCTGCATATCATTAAACGGGCTCTATGATGGCTGTTCGGTATCAAGATGAAGTTTTAGAACCCATTGTGAGATTGTACGCTGCAGCAGTTGGCACTACTTTTGTTTTAATTGACGATAACGCTCGTCTCCATAGAGGTGACATCGCCGATGATTACCTGGAGGTGAAAGGATTGCGCGTATGACGTGGCAGCATATTCTCCTGACTTTAATCCCATTGAAAATCTTTGGGATACTCTCTACCGTGTAGTATCTTCATGTTTCCCATATTCAGCCACTCTTATTGAGCTGGAAACTGCTCCACAAGAAGAATGGCTATTGCTTAATTCTGCGGTGGTTGATCACTAAGTGAAAGCCTGGTCACAACGTATAAGCTTTGTATATAGATGAGAGGGGATCACATACCCTATTAATGTCCTTTTTATTCATTTTATACTGTTTATTTTCACTGTATTCATAATTCTGTTTAACCTTTTCAGCCTTTGCTTAAGACGCGCGTTCAGGACGAAGCTGAAGTGAAAGGAATGATATTACAGGACGGGATTTTTTCTCCGCCAGGCCTAACTTTAGAAAAAAATTCGTAAATAATAAAGTTAAAGTCCTATCGCCATGATTTTTGGTAGCATTTTAGATTATCACATAATCTATCTTATAACATTAAAACTAGACTTTAATAATGTTTTTCCTTCAATTTATATGAATATATATATATATATATATATATATATATATATATATATATATATATATATATGAATATATATATTATATATATATATATATATATATATATATATATATATATATATATATATATATATATATATATATATATATATATATATATATATATATAAAAGTTGCTTACTTTGAGAAATAATTTTCGACAGTGCAATTCTAGTTTTTTCAAATTTTTAATTGACAAAACACTTCAACATATTTGCAAATTAATAAAAACTATACAAAGCCTATTTACAAGAAAAAATAACAAAATTTAAAATGAAGACTGAGTATGGAAAATCTCAAATCACGGAGAAATGCAAAGTCCGACATTGCATGATTTGCAAGCATAAAATGTTTGTTGTGTTTTGTTTTCTTTCATCACGGTTTGTGAGCAAACAATGCTCTTTCTGTGACTTTTTTCTGCATTTTTGTTCAAATTAAGGGTAGGAAAATACCTACCAGATAATCCTCGCCATAAAAATCTGGATCCGAGAATTTTCAAAATAACAAGAAAAGTGAACAAATATAACCGAAAGCAGTAAAAACTATAACGAAACTGACGCTAAAATCCTAAAAGACTTCCAATAGTAGCGAAATAAAAATAAAAAATAGTGTTCGGAGAGCTATCAGAAGCGAGAATCCTTAAATCACGTGGAAAGTTGAAGAGCCGATCTGTGTTTGTTTACATTGCGATTTCCTCTCTCCCCAGCCACAGCTAATAATCAAAATACCAAAAAAAGCAGGAATACGAGAAAAATGAAGGTCAGAACACTAAAACTACGTTCAGTTTAAATGTAATGGACACATAGTGCCATCTAGTGATTATTAAAAATTGTTCCAGCTTAAAATGCATATATCCACCGCCCGGCCCTCACTTTCGTCCGCACGAAATGCATATATGCACCGCCCGTCGCGAAGAGGTTAAATCTCCAGTATGTCATTATCTGAATAACTTACAAAGATGTAATTTTGTTTCCATTTTATATATTATTATTGATTTCACTTTATGTGCGTAAATATATTTTCTACTTTCCTGCCGAATTTTGTGTCAATCAAATCGGTATTTGTTGATTATTTCGCACGCGCGCGCGTTTGACATCTTCGTGCTTAAATATTGGTAGCGAGTATATATACACACACACACATACACATATATATGTGTGTGCGTTAAATACTATTTTACACATAATACAATAAATCTTATAGAAAAAGGAACTGTTAACGTTAAAAAATGAAGTGCATATTTGATTTACAGCAAATAATTACAGGTAAATTGTATTTTGTATGAATAATGGGAAATAAAAATAATTTTGATATTTTGCATGACAACAAATCAATATGTTGAAATCGTGTATAATATTCTGGAATGCTTTTCTGGAAATCTTCGGTTTAGTAAAATACAGTACGAAAATTAAATTTTATAAAAATATTTAAAAGATCTGTAAGTATATAAAGCTAATCAAGATTGTAGTATAATTTGATTAATACATGGCTACAATACTTTCAGAGAAATGTACTTAGATTGATTAATAATGACAAATATTTTATTAATGAAAGTAGAAATACTGTAATTTCTTAAAGTCCATTTATTAAAGATTTCATGAATTTGTTTTCCTTCTTTGTAATTTAGCTAAAATCAAAAAAAAAAAAAAAAAAAAAAAAAAAAAAGAATTGCTTCAGAGGGAATGAGAGATAAATTTCTTATAGATGAGTAATTTGTTTGAACTATACACACAATCGGCATTAATGACATTGGCTAGACAACTGCCATTTTGTCGTTGATCTCGGTGAACAAAATGCCCAAATAAATAAAGAGTTTTTCTCTTCCAGCCTGGTTATTTGGATCAGTGACATTAAGGAAGAGGAGAATCGTTATCTAATGTTCTTTACACAGAACAAAGCCTCATCATCATCTGATTATTAGATTTACTTCTTTGTGCTTTTATTATATCTTAAGGCTTTATTCTCTCTTAGCAATATATATTGGTATTCTCATGAATTAACCATGTGATTCAGGGAATTCTTAAAGGAGGAGATATGGATATTTCAGATACTATATAGATGAATACAAAGATAGAAAGTATTTATTTACCAATAATGTAGTAGTATGTGTAGTATAATCGTGCAATTTGTTTTAAACTCTGTTTTAATGTGCAATAACTGGGATATATTAAGTTATTTTGCTACATTATATTAATCATAGTAGTGAAAAAAATTATTAAAGTATTATATATGCTGTATATATATATATATATATATATATATATATATATATATATATATATATATATATATATATATATATATATATATATATATATATATATATATATATATATATGTATATATATATATATATATATATATATATATATATATATATATATATATATATATATATATATATATATATATATATATATATATACTAAAGTTTATTAAATAGACATAAAAATGCAATACCAATTAATATATATATTTGAATTGATTGGTTTTCTCTTTTATTTATTGATTTGATTTGGATGATTTTGTTTTTTGTATTGCTGATTTTTATATTTTTGTCTTATTTGTATTACTTCTGTCAAGTACTTAATTAATATTTCAAAGTTAAAGTAACAGTTCTCAATTGAAAAAAAAAATTAATTTTTATATTAGGCCAAGAATACTGTCTCGAACTTTATAATCTAATACATCTTCTCAATTCGTTACGCTTATATGCCATTCAGAATTCTTTAAATTGCTTGTAAGATATATATGATCACTTGCGTGCTTGCTTTTTAAAGATTTTCAATGGAATGTCAATGTATTAAGAATATAATAAATCCAGGTACTCTTTCGCATTAAGCATTAAATCTTAAGTAGGGTGAGAGAGAGAAGGATTTAAAACTCCTCTTTTAGTTATTAAATTTATTCTTCCTCTTTTCTATGTGTTTCTCTGGTTCTGTTATTATATGGTTTTTGCAGTGACAATTTCTTCCCTTTTTATTGCTTCTCAGTTTTCTTATCCCAAAATGCAGTTCATATAGAGATGGAAGATTAACCTTGCAATCTACAGATTTCAAAATTTCCTTAAGATAATAAAATAATTTTTTTCTCATTATAAGAAATAGGTTCTATATGAATGAAAAAGTTTGATCTTTAAAACAGAACTAATGTATTTTCTATATCAGCTAGTCCCAAGCTAAACCAATAATAACTAACTCAATACATATAGAAGAGTTCCTATTTAATCTCTATAATACTTCAATCACAATTGTTGTTGTTGTTTGTTGTTTACTATGACATGGACAAGCCAAGCTCTATATGCTATGCGAATTAAGTCGATTGGGAGCGTCTTTCGTTTTAATCAGAGCACCATAAAGGTGAAAGTACGACTTTGCTTTACACACATGCCATAGGTACCCGTTTATAAGGTAGGAAACCATTCACACCTCATTCATAAAAAGAAAGGATAAAGACAGGATAGTTAGAAAGAGAAAAAGTACATACATGCTCGAACCGGGATTCGAACCCAGGACTTCCTTATCCACAGTCATGCACGCTGACCACTAGACAAGTTTAGTGGCATCACAAGTTATAATGAAAGCAATCACAATTTCAATGTAAATTTGTGATCTTGAATTCCATAAATCTGTCATCAGTCATACATTTTCTAGCAAATGCAAAATCTTTTAATCCATTTATAATATAATGAATTTAAAAAAAATGATTAGTTCTTTCTCTTAAAATCGTAAAACTTTCGAGACGTTTTCAAATCACTTATAGCAGAATATATTTATAACATTTGAAGCTTACTACTTAATGTAAATCATTAGCACATTAACTGATATACACATCTTAAGCGATTGTGTTGCAAGCGCTAAATAAAAGGATACAAGAATATTTATTGGAAGTACGTTGAACTTTGTCTTATAGAAGGAGTATCTTTCCAACACAATTTTTAATTTAGTATTGGAAGGATTCAGTCTCACAGGGTTTGAGGATCAGCCATCGGAGAAATAGGTAATCGTGATAAACGAATCTAAACAATCTAGGGTCGTGGTAGCTTGTGGTTAGGGTATCGGCCTTCCATCCGGAAGGGTGGGGTTCGATTCCCAATGCCGACAAAGACCCACCGAGTACATGCGATATACGTGCTCGTTAAATCTGTGCAATCGAAAGTCCTGTGGTCGGTGGTTGAGCAGTTATCGTGGGTGCACTGGTCTGGAGAAATTTACTCTCCCTTCAGATCAATGCTAAAATTGAGGGAGTAGATCCCCTGGTGCTGCTATCTATCGGATGAATTGAAGAGCAAAAGTCGTACTTTCACCTTCATGGTGCTCTGATTAAACGAAAGACGCTCCCAATTGACTTAAATTTGCATAGCCAAGGCACAGCGAGCTTGGCTTGTCTAAGTGTCATTAGTAACAACAACAACAATACAAACAATTGTGATATAGATGTGCAATTGTTGGTTTCTGGAGAGAGCGAAGGACCAACGGAACTAATTGCACCTGCCTCTTTCACCAGTGTAAGGTATATTTTTCTTAAGAATCGATGATGCACAGTTCAACCACGTGACCTATACCACAAAATACAGATTTTTACGCATCACTCGGCACCCACTAGTATCATTTAACATCATTTACAGTTGAGTAAAATATCCGTAAGGTGTCTATTGATTCACCTGTTATTGACTCAGAACCACAAGCGTTTGGCCACCACTGGTGACAAACAATATGGAATGACATTGTCTTGACTGATGAATCCCACTTCTATCTGCAACACTATTATTGTTGGATTCGAGTTTAGAGACACCATGGTGAGAAATGGCTGGACTGTAGTGTTATGCATATTCAAACTGGCTTTAAATTGGATATCATGGTTTGGGGTGATACTGAATTTAACTCCAGCATTCCTCCTATACGCCTTGTCTATGTATTGAAAGTCAGTATCTCTGAAGTATTCAAGCCCATTGTCCTCTCATAACATCATTAATTGCCATGAGCTATATTCCAGTGGGATAATGCATCATTACGTGTACCAACATAAAATTCAAGAATTCTTCTTTACACACATTGACTTTCTTTTTTGCCCTGCTTGTTTCGCTGATTTATCGCTTAATCAAAAACTTGTCTCCACGTCTGCAGAACAACTATCTGCTGCAGCACCAGATTCTTATTACCAGTAAGGCCGCGGTAGGCTTGGACATTTAGGGCTTCGTTCCCTTTATCGGAAAGTAGTGAGTTCGAACACTTGATGAATCGAAGATCCATCCCATTCACTAAAGGTTGCGGCAGCAAGTTAAAAATGGGTGTGGTCACAATGTCATCCAAGAGAAAAGATACCTCTGGGGGGCAGGTCAAGTATTGAGGTTCTTCAGCTTGATCCTCACTTCAAAATCACGAAGACTCCACCTGGCAGCTTCTATCTAACTAATAGAGCCCGACTCAGGGTTAGTTACAGGTAAGCATGCTGGTGCAGCAGCAACTCCAGATTAATTTCGACAGTAGTTATAGTTAATAATGGTAACTACATTGATTATACTGATTTTATTATTATCCACATTTGTAATTACTGATGCAATTTTAACCATTTGATCATTATATATAAAGTTCTTCAAGCCAACTAAATTTTGCAGTAATATCTTCGGTCTTTCTTGGTATTACATTTTGAGTGGACAGCATAAAATTTCCACGACTTTTTTATAGAAAGTTTTGTGCAATTATATTTAAATATGATGCCTCTCTGAGAATTACAATCACCTGAAAAATGCAATAACATATGAGAAATTCTCAAAAAATATTTTATAGAATTTCTTTTATAAAGTTGCAGAATTTAGTTAATGCAATTGAACAAACATGATTAAAAAATTTGAGTTATATAGATACAGAAATTTTCACATAGAAAATGATAATTTTATTAATTACTTCTACTTTGTGTTGAAAGGTATTAAATATTGACAGTTAGCCTCTGTCCTTTATGATATGATGGTTATTGTTTTATTCAATATTTACGTAATTATCTTGTTTAATTTTCAATAAGTATTGATAGAAGTGGTCTAATATTTACTAATTTTATCTCTTAACAGCATAATAAATATTTATATTTAATAGTCACAGTTTTCCAAATGTTTCGAAACAAGTAATGTTTGACCTAATTTATTGATATATGCAAATATTTGAATACCGACTAATATCTGTAAGATGCCTTCAAATATCTGAATATCGACATATACCCTTAAGGTGTCAATTTTTTTAATACCAGCAAATGTTTGGATAGCCATAAAAATGAGATAATCTGTGATCTTGCGTGCGCTGTCTGCAGTTACATAAATTGTTGAGGACAACATTGGAGTCAGTTATGGATGTGTTAATATATATTTTGAAGTTCTTGAATTTCAAAAAATTTCTAATTGTTACTTATTAGAAAAGGGCGGATCCATACACTACGATTCCAGCATGTTTAAGTACCCAAAATCTATAGTAGCCAACGTGATTCCCTCATTTGAAATATGCGGGGATTTTTGGAAAGGAGGTTGTTTGGCTTATCAAACTGGGCCTTTGAGAACGAAGAGCTGTGCCGTAGCCATTTAAAACAAACTATGCCCTACTGATTGTCATATACATGAAGAGTTTTAATAGACATCTGGGAACTTTATGCCAATAAATCTCATCTCAAAGGTAGCTTATATATTTTAGTACTATGATCTACCCACAAATCTTTGATCACTAATTCCGACCAACTACATAGATTGGCGGGACAGTGAATCAGGGAAGTTTTCTGAAAAATGAATGTGAGTGTTTACACTCTAGCCGTTAGGATGGTACAGTTTGGCATTTGCCTTGATAATGCTTCCTCCCAAACTATTTGTAAAGCAGAGTGTGCGTCTCTCATAGTGTGACCTGCATATATTGTTCTGTACTAGTAGCTTCAATGGCAAATCCTAGGTAAATGTTTTGATTCCATAGTTCTCACATTATGACAATTTTATGAAATGGCGGCTCGGTACTTCTAAAATATCATTGTACTAACAATCATCGTGCCATCTTTCATATACTAATGGTGGTGGGTGGTGGGACTAATCCCCATCTGTTCTAGTGGAACTAGACCAGATCCATTGAGATCATAGATAGCCAAAAAGTCCAAAAGCAGACGTGAACTTTTCACAGCCTCTTCACGAGAAAACCCCAAGCATTTCAAGATGTGTTGTGGACAAAACGGAGCATTGTTGCACTTGGGGCATGATGGGTATTTTCTTTCACCGTCTTCAAGATCATACACTTCAAGTGGCCAGTAGAAAGTCGAGACAGTGTCGTCTGATGTACTCTGGATCCCTTATATGTTGTGGCGGCTCCAGGATGTCTTTGGAAGTACCAAGGGTGAGCAGGAGGGTCAGCCCAGGTTTTAGAAGTAAGTTGTTTAGTAATGGAAGAGATCTCTGATGGTGTTAGTGTCATGTGATCTTCTGGGTTCAAAGGATTACTGGCGGCCATATACTAGTTCCATCATGTATTAAGGAGTGGAAAAGAGTTTCAGCGCTTTTTGATTATACTGCTGAAGGCCTGGTCAGAGATTTTATGGGACAGCTTAAGGCGTTGAATTCAGGAGCACCTTCACCGTTTGAAATTAACGGATAATTTCTTTGGATATATAAAATTTAAATATTAGAACATTAATCAGAATCGGTTACTTCCTTTATGAACTAGTATAATTCGTTACACATATTAATATATAAGAGTTTTCTTTTATATTTTCTCAGTAAATTCCTTAAAATATCCTGTGACTAAATTATTAAATTCATAAAGAGTTTATTAATTGTATTAATCTTTAATTAATAAACTCTATAAAAATAATAATTTTCAAAAGAAATCTGTAACATATTTTTAAATAACAGTTATATACTCAAGTATTTAAATATTATCAAGTATCAAATATTTTAAGCAATTATTAATTTAAGTATTCCCTGGAAAACTTTTGTTTCTGAAGTAGCATAAATTCAGATTTTAAATTTGGAAAAATTAAAAATATGTACCTAAATATACAATATTTTTTATAAGAATGTATGAATGAAAAATTCATTTAAATGAAGTTTAAAACTTAATATTAGCTGTGTAAGATGGAATTTTATTGTTTTATTTACGTTTTTCTTTATTTTTACACTTAAAAGTAAATTAAAGATAAAATATTCAAGTAGTAAATAAATTTCAATTATGTACGCTCAGTATAGTTTAAAACTGGTCGAAATCATTAAAATTTAATTGTTAAGTATTTTAATATGTATTTAAATTAAATAATGAGTAGAAAAATATTTTTTATGGTTTCAACGAATGAAATTAAACTTTATTTTGCTTCAGTTACGCTTTTTTGACTTTGTTTTAAATTTTGTCAGCCACTATATTTATTGACCAATGTCATTTAATTTTATAAATGATATATTATTTGTGATTTCTAATTCAAAGGAAAATAATTTAATTTTTGTTTAAATTTGAATCATTCTTGAGTTAAATAATTGTATTTTGCTTATTTGAGAGTTGGGAAATGAAAACAAAAATCCATAATTTTTTTTAAATTTAAACTTGCATTTAAATAAAACAAAAACAAAATACGTTAGTAAAATTAAAAGTATAATTTTTGATTTTTATATTTACCAATTAGTAATATTTTTAATCATAAAACAAAATTTCCATTTTTATGAACTTTCGATTCGCTAACTTAAACATAAAATTATGCGCATCCCTCTAACATAAATCATATCTGAATCTCTAAGTTTATTAGATAGATGTTTCGTAAAATGGTTATTTAAAGGTAAATATAATCAATATAAAAACAACCGCACTTGGTTTTGTATGAATAAAAGAAATGGGCCATCAAATAAATTCTCTCTAATAATTCATTTCATTTGTAGTTATATAAAAACAATTTTCGCTTAGAACCGTACTATTAAGTTAAGAATTGAGTAGAAGAAAAAACACTCAATTCGTGTGCGTAGAAAAATGTCTCATATTCTCATTTTATCAGGTGCTCTATCCAATTTATATTGCCATCCATTTTACTTAAAGTGAGGGTATCTGACGTAAGAAAACGATAGCGAATAATAAAGTACTTTTCTGTCACTACTTTTCGATAAGACATACCAAGTGTTCTTTAGATTTTATTGGAAATGTCTTTTATGAGACCGGGTTTTCTTTTTTAGAAAATATTCTTTGCCTCTTACACATTTTTATAATTTACTAGAAAAACCTCCTAGTTCTTTTGAAAGAACGTTAATCTTTTTAAGGTGATAAAGAATGATAATTAATGAATATTGTAATTTCAGTTGCAGAATGCTATTCTGTTTCTTCACGCAATGCTACTAAATAGGCGGCTGTAATTTAATTTAGAATGAATGCAATCAATGTGTGTATATAAATACAATTTCTCAAATGTATAGAAATTGTTCAAAAGTTGTATGACATAGAGGGTGATCTTTTTTAAAATGACAGTGTTTGGAGCGCCCTGTAGCGCTATCTTATATTCGAAATAACACCAATCTTAGTATTTAGACTAATCAAGACATGGGGAAAAGGATTCCGTAAAAAAAAAATTAGTTCCAAAAGTCTCCGTTTTGGAATTATGTAGCGCTGCTTCAGTTTATAATAATGAGGATTAGCATTAAACACGGGTATCAAAAAAAATGCAAATGTTGTTCGATGACAGTGCCAGTAATAGGGTCTATAAAAGCAAGTAGTAGACAGCTCCGACAAATAATCTCAGCTGCAGTAAACGAGCTCCAGTGGCCATGCCTCTCACGTTACCTGAACGTGCGTTTATGTTGGTGGAGTATCAAATTTGTTTATTCTAAAGGACGACATAACAAAGGCAGTGCGGAATATTCCGCGTGATATGTTACGTTCGGCTGTGGAGAACCTTGTGCACAAAATGCACGGTGTTATTTCTGAGAACGGTGCTCACATAGAATGTGGTCTAATTCCTCACTGGGGAAATCAATGAGTAAATAGACAATAACTTAACTGTACGATTGTATGTGTTAGTATTTTCCATTTCTCAAATTTTATATATTGTAAAGCGCCACAGAATATCCAAGGGTGATTTTTGGAACTAATTTTTTTTACAGAGTCCTTTTTCCCGTGTCTTGATTTGTCTAAATACCAAGTTTGGCCCCATTTCGGCTATTAGATCACGCTACAGGGCGCTCCAAACACTGTCACTTTAAAAAAGATCACCCTGTATATCATTTTTGATGTAATAGTAGAATTATTAACCACTGGAGCGAAAGACTTTCATTTTCTACAAACGACTTCCCATTCCCATATCATTTACAAATCATTAATACTTCTGATTTTTCAATATTTTCTTTCCACTCTCTCACAGATCAGAAATTTTGAGAAAGTCAAGTCTATCAATTTTATTTGAATAATTTATTTGCTTAACTAATATATATATATATATATATATATATATATATATATATATATATATATATATATATATATATATATATATATATATATATATATATATATATATATATATATATATATATATATATATATATATATATATATATATATATGCAGCTCTTTTTCGTAAAATTTTGTTCATTATAAAATATTCCTTAATTCTACATTAATTAAAAATGTTTAAACTCACATTCAAAAGCTAATTAAATATTATTTGTTATTGAATGATTTTTCTGTTTTTATTAAAGAAATATTACATTTTGTAAGATACATAATAATTTTTAAATTTCCCTAAATTCAAATCCATGGAAGTTTATAGGTATTCATAACTTCTTCAATATTTAATAAATACGAACGTCATTTAAAGGAATAATTATATATAATTTGGGATGTTCTTAAATAACAAAAAAGCTAAATTTCATAAATTTTGATACTGAAAACGATGGAAATGAATTTCATAAAGAAAACAGAGAAATAATAAAATATAGGAACAAAAAACTTATTAAACAAAACAATTTATGAAATTTGGTTCGTAAGAATATTGCAAATAGTTCAAAATTGGAATTTTTCATTTCACACATATCTTGCTATTCAACATATAAATGTAATCATATCGAAGAATTGAAGACAATATGTAAGCATCAGATGGAACACAGAAGTCACATTGTTTCAGAATTTAAATCTAAAACAGCGGTTCTCAACTTTTTTTTATCACCTATCTCATTTTTTGACACACTGATTTTTTTAAAATTATTCTAGTGGCACTTTTCTATTTTTTAAAAAATGTATAATTTATTTTTTGCATTACATAGAAATTTTAGTTTATTTTTTCATAAATTGAATCTACTTTTATTCTTATGGGTTATTCAGTTCAAACAATTTTGATATGTCATAGAATCTGAATGTTTATATGAATGTATTTATTAGAATAAAATATCAATAGATATAATTATTTACTGTTCATAAAGTTAATTTATTAATGTGTCACATCAAAATGAATTTATCTAATGATAAAAGGACTGGAAAACTGAAATGAAATCAACATTTAAATAAGTAAAATTAAAAATGCTCTATATAAATATGCATTTTCTTTCTCATTATCTTTCTAACGTCTATTTACTTTTTAATCTTATTGTCAAAAATTAGCGATATCGTTTCTT
The DNA here is from genome assembly GCA_037975125.1 of Latrodectus hesperus. Lineage (NCBI taxonomy): Eukaryota > Metazoa > Arthropoda > Arachnida > Araneae > Theridiidae > Latrodectus > Latrodectus hesperus. The sequence goes on from CM075860.1 coordinate 49,799,540, forward strand.
AAAATGATGTGGGAAACTTTTTTATGCTGTTGTTAATGATAGATTTCTGTTTTTTTTAATGAACCAATTAATTTATAAAATGTTTTTCATAGTGGGTTGGTACCATGAGTTGTTGATTCTCGAAGAAATAATCTAATTATCTATTACAACATCATTATAAGAACCTTGATAATATGCATTCTTATTACAATTGTGATACTTTAAGAGCATTGATTTTATAGTGGTATTTTATAGAATGAACTAAATGATACGATAATGTGTGAGTCATCAACAGATAAAGAGTTTGTATGATGTCAGCTCAGTCCATAGGAAGTGATAAAAATATGGGTGATCATTCATCATAAAACTCTGAAACGCTCTCGGATACTCTATTTAAATCTTCTCGCAGTCTTTCCATTCAAATGATCTATACCTGACATTATGAGATATAGTCTGTTTACATTGTTTTCTGTTTGGTCATTTTTCCAAGAATTTTGCCATTTTTGTTGATTTTACCTTATTTGAGAAAATTAACAATAAGATCTTGAGAGAGATATTAATTTCAAAGCATACCGATTTTACAATTCTTTAATATTTTGTCACTATTTCATGCTTAACATTTCAAAATATTTTTAAGTTCTCTTTTGTGTTTGGCTACTTTTTTTAAACTAACTTAATACGGACAGGTTTTTTTTTATCAAACATTTTCAATTCTAACTATTATTAACTTTACATATATCAAGTAATACGACTCGGTAGTTATAATAAATGATTGTAAATTATTTATTTTCAAATATGATAGCATATAGCTTAGGTTCAAAGAATCAAACTGTTATTCACAAATGTCAAACATAAATTGATTACGTAAGTATGATATCCCCCTCTAAAGATTTCTCGCCAAATCTAGCGTCCTTTGTTTTGATTATCCTGTTTCCAATTTAAGTTTTTGTTATTTTTCAGATTTTGTTTGTTGCCAGATGTGGTTTTTCTTGTGTTTTATATCGTTTTTACGTCATGTATATGGTATTTTACAGTGGCAACAGCATTTGAAGTTTTCGTTTTACTTTCAATTCGAACTTTTTGTTCTATGTTTGTTGTGTTTCGTTGTCGCCAGCATCCACAAACATCATAAACTGTTCTTTCTTCCAATTATTTATTTATTATTGTGTATATATATATATATATATATATATATATATATATATATATATATATATATATATATATATATATATATTATTTATTATATTTTATATTTTCAACTTCGTAAACTGTTTTTTTTCCAATTTCTTCTTGTTTATTTAATATTATATATTTCTTATATATCTTTGTTAATTTATTATTACATTTTTCTTATATATTTTTCCATATTATCACCAAGCGTATTCGATATGTGAGCTTGACGTCGTATCAAGTAAGTCATTGTTGTTTACTTATTTCTTTTACCGGTTGTTTTGAAGAGAAGGCTAACCCATCAAAATAAAAGTTTTATTCATTTTTAGTAATACTTTTTTAGATTTTGAACACTATTATGTGATTTAAAACTTTTTAAAATCCGTATTTTTGGAACTTAGGGAAAATTCCCGCGCTTAAAAACATGCACTTAACTTGGCGACGAAAAAAAGTCACATTGGTCGCCAATCGGTATATCCTACTAGTTCCAAATTGATATTATAAAAACTAAATTTATAAATTATAAACATTATATTAAGTAAAAGTGAAGGAATCATTGATCATTTAAAAATTATATAGGAATCGCCCAAAAGTAAATTAGTATATTTGATTGACCATAGTCAATTAATTGATGATAAATCAGTATTCACATTATTTAGTTAACAAAAGGGTTCACTTTGAGAAGGCATATTTCTAAAGCCCGTTTTTGTTGAAAGAGGGGATTAAGCAGTTTGTAAGAAGGGATGAAATTATAGGAGAATTTGAACTATCCTAATGAGCGTAATTCTAAATATGAAGCTAAGAACAATTCAGCAACAACCTAAGAATCTTTCAAAAAAAGTTCTTTCCTTTGACATTGATAGATGGTGTGGGGGAGGAGATCATGGAGAAAGTTAAGCCATTGTAAAAAAATGGTTCTGTAATAAACATGCTCATATCACTTTTACTCTTTAACCCTTATATATATATATATATATATATATATATATATATATATATATATATATATATAAATATATATATATATATATATATATATATATATATATATATATATATATATATACATATATATATATATACATACATATATATATATATACATATATATATATATATATATATATATATATATATATATATATATATATATATATATATATATATATATATATATATATATATATATATATATATATATATATATATATATATATATATATATATATATATATATATATATATATATATATACATATATATATATATATATATATATATATATATATATATATATATATTTCCTTATTCTGAATAAAATATTTTTTACTTGTTTTTTACTATCTTGTTCTATTGTTCATGTTAGAAAAATTAGGTTTATAATCAATGTTAGATGATATGAAAATTAAACGGCATCATCGCCCTAGTTCATCTGAGAGTTGCCTTATTATCCTTCATTAGAACTCTTTTAAAATAAAATAAAATTTTCAAAGTTTAATTAAGGTACATTTCTTATGTTGTCTACTGTTTTTAAGCTTGATTTTAATTTAGGAGAAAATGAACTAAAAATAATCAATATGTTTGTAGTTATATTTTTAGTCATATATATTTATGAAATATTTTTAATTATATTTATTTCAGGAATTTTTTTAAGAATTATTGTGTCTAAATTTCATGTATGCATTTATTTAAAGCTATGAAGAAATTAACTTCCTTGTTAAATTCAAAGGACTATTTGAAACTTTTTTCTTAAACATTATTTTGGACTTAAATTACAGATCCCCATAATTTTATTCGAATATAAAAATTTTTTAAAATATATTTATGTAAGAATAAAGTTTAAATAAAACAAAATAAATAAATTTATATCCATTAACTTTTTTTCGAGCATTTTTTTATACAAAAAATTGAGTAATTTTTTGTATATCTCTGTATTTTAATTTTTATGCAGATTTCATACTGTGAATTTCTACAATAGTTTAAATGATCCTGCTCGTTAAAAAACCGTTTACTTTTGTATTAAGTTAACTTAAACTGATTTATATTACATAATTCTTTCATAAATGTCTCGACTATAGTTTTAAAAAATATTGAAACTAAAAAAAAAATCATTAATTTGTATAACATTCTCATTGTGCAATAATAAGAATCTAATGAGGAATATCTTAAAGTAGAGGCATACTCTTCGGATAAAAATCTCACATTCACTTATAATCTCACATTCACTTCACTAAAACATCACATTCACGATGAAAGATGAATGTTGATTTTCTGCTTTTCGTCTGTACATAAAATCTGGATGCTTCAAATGTTTCAAAAGTTGTGAAATAGTAGAAATGTATTGATAAAAATTTTACAACAACTCTCTCTCACACACACAGCTCTTCAGTTATATATTATATATATATATATATATATATATATATATATATATATATATATATATATATATATATATATATATATATATATATATATATATATATATATATATATATATATATATATATATATATATATATATATATATATATATATATATATATAAATTTGATTATATGCATATTTACCTGTATGAAATTTGTTTTTCTGTACATTAATTAATTTTTTCATCTTTTTTATATAAATAATGAGTAAAGTTTTCTTTTCATAGTGGAAACCATTAAGAACATCAGTATACATCGAATGTTTTCTTTTTGACCTAGTGTTTTGCGTTTACATTTTATTACATTCACAAAAGTAGTGGTTGATAACTTTGAATGAATGACGTTAAAGTATTAAATTGATTATTGATCCTTCATTAAATTTGGAATGCCAATCAGTTTTAAATATATTTTTTATGTTTGATGACAAATATTTATGGGTATATATGTGTATTAGGTATCGAATATAGTACCAGTTGTAATCAAAATCTAAATTATTAAAACATTTAAAGTAATAATTCAGCAGAATTTCAAAAATTGAGTTATTTATACTAAGTAAAACTTTCATCCACATTTCCGTGTTTCTGCGAATGAAAGCTATATCATTTGAATGAATATATTATTTTCTACATCATTAGTTAATGTCATTCGATTATTATTGTTGTCCTTTGAAGAATAATACCTTTCTCCCTCAGGGGAAAACCATTTCATGTTTATTATATTTTACATTTTTCCGAAAAGCACTATTTTTAATGACTTGGTAGTTTTGGATGTTTTTTGTTCAATTTATTAGAGATAAAAAAAGAAATGGAAAGAGTATGTTAGTACTTCATGGGTCTGTGAGATATAGGAGAAGGGATAAAATTGTTTCTTTGGGTAAGCTGAGATAGATTAAACTTTGCTGATTTTTTAAAAGAAAAGAGAAAGCAAAGTTATATTTTGCCAGGTACTCGATATTAGATAGGTGAGAGGATACAAATGTCAAAAATGATATTTTCAACTATATGCCTATTGTTGTTATAAATATATTTCTGGCCAATATATTGATTTCAAAATTTTTGCTACATTTCTAAGCAAATCTTATTCTTGAAGCTACCGAAGAATTTCACTTTACAAAAATGAAGGAAAAAATTATAGGTAAAATATCACTATGAAATCTGTGTCATAAACTATATTACATATTTAAATAATTCAAAATGGTTTGATAGCAAAAATTTCGAAATAATAATAATTACATTTTCAATGAAAATCAACTTCTCCATAATTAATTTTCAATACTAACATTTAAAAACAACCAACTAACAATTAATAATAAGATTTAGAATAAAACATAGCCTAAATGTAATTCACTAATAGAAATTGGTAAATTATAATTAAATGCTTGCTATTCTTGAATAAATTTTCAAAACGTCTTTGTAATTATATGTAAAATGATATGGACACAATATAACACACATATATGTGTCTCAAGGTAGTTTAAAAAATTATTACTTTGCCAAATTAAAATATAACGTATTTTTCTATCATCAAATATAATCGAATAAATTTCCTAATTTTAATATATTTCCTAATATTTGATTATATTATACATATAATCAAATATTAATATATGCATATAATCAAATATTCCTAATATTTAATTAGGAATATATCTCCTAAATAAATAAAATTGAAATTTTATATTATATATATATATATATATATATATATATATATATATATATAATTTATATATATATATATATATATATATATATATATATATATATATATATATATATATATATATATATATATATATATATATATATATATATATATATATATATATAATTTATATATATATATATATATATATATATATATATATATATATATATATATATATATATATATATATATATATATATATAAACAGGCAAGAGAAGCTTTGATTTTCATTCCCCTATTTGCATTTACTTTTATATATTATATTTGATTTTTTGTTTAAATTTGATTTTTGATTTATGTCTTTGGGATTTTATTTCTAACTACTTCTGGCCTGGTTGATTTACTATACTAAATATTTATTTGCTATTTGTTTATTCATTTTCTATGTTTTATTAATTTATTCATTCATTTCTATCTAGTTTTGCCCTTCTGTACATACATATGTGTGTGTGTAAGATAATTAGAAAGATAAAAATATGAATTAAAATATGAAAAAATGATAAGAAGCATAAGGATCATGTCCTCAGCAAGGATATGATCTTCTATGCAAAAGGAATACAAACACTCTTTTCTGACATGCAATGAGTAATAGATCTAAAAAAACATGTGCAATTCCCCCAAAAAGTGTCTGCAATAAGATATGCTTATACGCTGGATAGGTGGTTAGATATATTTCTTTATTTTTATATTCTTTATTATTTTTAAATTGACTTATATTTATGTTATTTTTTCTCTTGATTTATTATATATATATATATATATATATATATATATATATATATATATATATATATTACAGTACTACGCAAACTAATTGGGACAAACATTCTTTAAGAAAATTTTTTCCTTTTTCAGGGATAATCTTCCTTAAACTGGTTTCAACTGCATGTTCTTACAACGTACGACTACCCTTGATTAGTTTAAACTAGTTTGACTACATAACTAACATAACCAAAATGTTTTTCTTAAGTTGTTTTAAGAATTGACAGCTCTTCAGAGAGAATTACTAGCTACTGGTGTGAGCATGGGTGGTCAGTTCGATGAAGGCTGTTTAAGTTGAGAGATTTGCAAGAACACCAATCCGAAAACAGTTAATAACGCCTACAATGAAGAGAAAACTTTTGGATTGGGCTAGGAAATATCAATCCTGGACTACACAAAACTGGGAAATGGTTGCCTGCAGCAAATGAATACATTTTTTGTGCAAGGGTTTTGATTAAGTTTTATCAGGCAAAGTGATGTAGAATCCCTCAGAGAACAGCATTTCATGCAAATAATTAAAAACTCTCAGAAACATATGTCTTGGGGTCATTTTACTTTTGGAGGACTTGGCAGCTTAGTACTAGTAAAAGGGGTCAGGAACTCTACAAAATACATTTATAGAGATAGAAAGAAAAATAATGTCTACAATGCAAATATTCGCTAATGGTTTTAGTATCATTCAATAAGATCTTGTTTCTTGCCATACTCCAAAGTTTACGAATTTGTTTAAGAACAGAAATAAAGAGGTTTGGACTGGCCTGGTAATTTTTCTAATGTAAATTCTATTGAAAATTTCTAGATCCTTGTGAAGAAACGTGGGGTTAAAATGAGCTGACCAACAAAGAAAACAATGATTAAAAATGTTATAAAAGTTTAGTTTCGTGATGATGAAATCAAAAATTTTTTAATTTTTAATAATCATATTACAAATTCTAAATTAGTGGAATCAATGCTAAACCTTAAACAGAATGTCTCTCAAGCTAGCGGGAAATATTTCTTATTAAATTTCTGCATCATTCACGTAAACAAGTAAATTAACCAATACTCATAACTTTGTAATATGGAAATATAAAGTTAATCAGTTTTACATTTCATGTGTAAACTCAATTTTTTGAGCGATTTTTTATCAAATATTTTCAGGAAAACCGAGAAAATCCAATATAAATATTACATAGTTTTTAATTATTCTAAGCTCTGGAAGCTTTCCTACTAATCTCCTATTCAGTGGATGGTTTTTTGTATTAGTACTATAATATTTTCCTTTCTTGAATGTTTAAATTGCGGACAATAAGAAACTCTTTTTTATATTTAATTTTCAAAAGTGATCTTTACAAATTTTAATAAATGACTGACATTTGGTTACTAAGCATTTTCTATGGTGACTCAAAGCTTTGAATCTTCTGAAACTGCATATCACATTCTTTATGATGCACATGGATTCATGTACTTGATCGATGTTTCTGTCGATCAAGTGCAATAGGGAACAAAAATGAAATTCTTTAATATGTGCCTACCTTAATCAATATAATCAAAGATCTTTTAATAGTTTACTCATATAACTACTTTTTGAAACATTTGGAAAGTGGAATGCATTCAAATTTGTTTGCCACACATTTTGCATCTCTAAAAACTTTTGTCATTTCAAAATCACATATTTAAATTAGGTTTCCATCTGTAGAAAAGAGGGGCTAAATAAATTGACTTTGATTTTGAACTGTTTTTGAGAACTTTAGAAGGGATTTTATTACACATGTCTAATTTTATTTTCATTATTAAACATTCTTATATATTTGTAAACATTTCAATCAATAGCATACTTCTTCCTTAGATGCTCAGAACATTTTCTAGTGTCTAGCACAATAATGGCACTTACTGTTGTATTCTTTTGGCATTGACACTATTTGTATGTATTCTAAGCACTTACACTTCATCTTTTATGCATGATCCTTTACCACCACCACTTTATACTTCACTTATTAGTGATTAAATAATCATTTTCCAATGCTACTTTTGACTCTTCTAGATTTATTATCAACTCTTAAAGTTTTACTTCTATGTATTGCACTGAAAACCAAATTATTAAGTTTAGTAAATAAAAGAGAGAGTGGCAATTCAAATCAAATCGCACATTTAATTACTGATCGATCTTCACTGCATATGTTTCTAACCAATTTCTTTCACTTTACGTAAAACGATGAATCCAAAACATACATGACAAAAAAAAGTTGAACATGGACTCAGGTGAGACATTTTGAATCTCTGTTGCTGTGAGAGAGAAAAAAGGGAGTCAGTGAAACTAGAGAGTCTGCCTTTCATAACAATAAAATATTTATTCATATAGAAATTTCGCTATTCAGGTATTAAATAAAGCAATAATTGTACAAAGCTTTGTCCCAATAGTTCTCGCTTAGGAAGATTAACTTTCAACCATAATTTGAGCAATTTACTCTGATCATCTGAACCAGTATTTGGTAAATGGTATTTGAACAAGATAATGAAAACTTAATAAAATTCCAAATTTGATCTTAACAACTGCTGAACAAGGTAGATGGATTTAGTGCTCATGTCTTTTGTATACATGACTCTCCGCATTAGTTCTTGTAAATTTTCGGTTTTCTGTCTTTCGACAATTAAATACGACTTGTTATCTACAAAAAGCCTTGTTATCTACATGGAAGGCAAACCACATGATGCATATTAAATCGGCTTTAGGCCATTAGTCTGCCCACCACGCAGTATCAAAATAAATACATACTTTTTTTGTTGTTTCTTATCTCTAGTTGGCTTGACAAAATCAAACCAACTCCATAAGTCCCAAAATTTCCAAAAAAAAAAAAAAAAAAATAAATAAAGATGTTTGGGAAGCACGTTGTCTAATTTAAAGTTTGTACAATTCAAAATCTGTTCAGTTGAAGATAGAGCAGATTTACACTTGGTGGAAGTCTTAAAAGTTTTCTTTTCCTGCTCAAAGGTGAGAGACTTAAAAATGTTGAAATCAGGATCTATTTGCCAATCAGCATCCATATAGTTGTAAAGTCAGGCTCAGTTATATCTTCAACAAAAACAATTCCATTTTACTTTGCAATAAACTCAGTCCTGAACACAGAACGGTAGTCATAATTATCTGTATTTGAAGCAATATTTATGAGTTTTCATGAATACACCACTTACAGAGTGGTCTTCATGACTTCTGATGTTATCCTTGTATATTTGAAGAGCCTCTGTGGCCTATCATTTCAAGGGCCATTTATTTTATAAATTAGGATTAATTGACATTTGTTTGAGTCGAGCACATTAATTCAGTGGGAAAATATCAACAATTAAATCCATTGGCAAACTAAGATACTTCATTATTAAACTATAAAATCAACCAAGTTTTACACAGCTTCTTGAGAGAAATGACTGTTCTGTTTCAGTCTTAGGTTAATGTTCCAATTCTTGAGATAAAAATCTGTTCTATTCTGATTCCCACAGCTGATAATTTTATTATAATATTTCTCAAGACAGGCACTTCTCATCAGGCTTAATGGCTGAAATGTACTCTCATAAAGAGCGATGTTGTCTGAGCAGCTACGCCTGCTATGACAATCTATGGCAATCCTCAATGGATATTAATAATACTATGACAATTCTCTATGGATATTGAGGATTGTCATAGTATTAGCCTGAACTTTTGCGAGGTTATCTAATTTAGAATCTGACACACAAGTAAATCGGAAACTCGTATTCCAAGATTGGTCTAATGAGAGACTTATAATTCATTTTCAGAGTAGAGGCAATAACTCCCTAACCGCTCCCAGGTAATACATTTTAAAAAACTACGTCTCTTTCTACATCTCACTTCAAAAGTTTGAATGTATCTGTTATTAAAAATTTCTTGATCTGCTACAAATTCTAAGTATTTAGCAATTTTTAACGATGTAAAATCTAGCCATTATAAGTAAATGTAGGTTGATAGGTGTCTATTTGTAGTATAAAGACCAGTGACAAATTTTGTTGCATTGAAGAAGAATTTGTGCTTTTGGCAAATTCCCTCACATTTATGAGTGTGAGATTAATGTTATATTCAACTATCTTGTTATTGATTTCAGATTGCCAGAGGACAACATCATCGGCAGAGATTTTCACTTTGCATTTTAGCTATCACATCTTCAATACCAAAGAGGAATAATGAGGAAAGTATTGGCCCCAAAACTGAAACGTGTGGGACGGCCTGACTAAGTAAAAAATCTCTTAAATGAGTCTTTTAAATTTGACCATAAAAACTTTGGATTTTGAAAAATCCGCAATTTAAGGTAGCAGTTTTCCCTTCACACCAAATGCATCAAAAAATTTAATAACAATTTTACTGTGCAAAACTTTATCAAAAACTCTTATCAGATTCAAAAATGCTGCCATAGTGAGATTAATTACGTTTTATTATTAAAATCTCCGAGGAATTTAATGAGCACTTTCTCTGACTTGTGCCAGTTGTTGTACATTTCCTAATACATTATATATATATATATATATATACATATATATATATATATATATATATATATATATATATATATATATATATATATATATATATATATATATATATATATATATATATACAGGGTGCAGGGTATATATAAATTCGTGCAATTAAGAATTAATTAAAAAAGCACAAATGATAGTAAAAAAGTGTGGTTTGCACGAATGGCATCAGAAAAAGGGCGGATTTTTTTAAGAACAAAAACAAATTAGTTAAAAAAATGACCGATAAGTGGTACTGTGGTGCATACACGAAGCTGATTTATGAAAATCAGGTTGACATTAAAACATCTGAATGCACATGGACTCTTCATTCGATACCGGCATAATACTATCGTTGCAGGATATAGCGATTAATTATCAAACTCTTTTATAAGAATGGCGAGTCAACAGCAGATACAGTTAAGTAGTTTCGCACTGCAAAAGGAATAAAGAAGAAAAAAGGACCCATATCACCATCAGGGATACTGAAACTTGTGAAGCGCTTCGAAGAAACGGGTCGCTTAGAAGATCGTCCACGAAGCGGTAGACCTTCCTTGGAGAGAAGGGCGTGTTGCAGCTAGTACCGAGTGTAATGGAGAGTATGGCAGCAGAATTATCCACAGGAAGCAGCAGTGCTCGTGAAGCTGGAAAGGTTTTAGGAGTGCCTGTAACATCGATTCGAAGCATACTTCACGGGATACTGCAGTTGTATCCGTACAAATTGCAGTCACTGCATGAGATCATGCCGGCAGGTATCGCTGCAAGAGAATCGTTTGCTGAATGGGCTCTAACAAAGGTAGAACCCGGGCCACAGTGGTTGTTTAACGTCTTATGAACAGACAAAGGTCACTTTGCTCGACATGGGGACGTCAATAAGCACAATAGTCGCATTTGGGCGACATAGAATCCGCGTGAATACGAGACAAAGTCGCTTCATTCTACCTTATGTAACAGTTTGGTGTTGTTCCACCACCTCTTTTGTTGTCGGTGAGCGTTTCCAAAAATCTGGATGGAAAACATGCACAGTGAACCGCTGAACGGTACCTCAGTCTTCTGCTTGAAAAGATTGTGCCAGACTTACAGGAAAGAGGTGTGCTTTATACAGTAAATTTCATGCAAGATGATGCCCCGCCCCACGCTGCCACCTCAGTAAAAACATTTCTTTTGCGAACGTTTGGTGAAGACCGAGTGATAAGTCGAGGCTGTAAGATGAAATGGACCCCACGATCACCAGATTTGACTCCTGTTGATTTTTGGCTGTGGGGTTATTTAAAATCCCTGGTGTATCGGTCCACCCCTTACACACTGGTGGAACTTAAATATGCCATTCAGCAGACCGTGTCTGGGTTTCCTCCAGACATGCTGTCACAGGTGTTGTGACTCGCCTTACTTGCTGCATACAATCTGGTGGAGGTCATGTTGAACAACTTCAGCTTAAATAAATCTTTAAAAATGCGGAATTGTATTAGTATTATGTTAATTTGCTTAAGACATTCAATATCAGCGCCACCTATCGTTCATTTTTGAACTAAATGTTTTTGTTCTTAAAAAAAACCCTTCTTTTTTCTGATGCTATTCGTGCAAACTACACTTTTTTAACATCATTTGTTATTTTTTAATTAATTATTAAATTTTGCACGAATTTATGGTGCACCCTGTATATATATATATATATATATATATATATATATATATATATATATATATATATATATATATATATATATATATATATATATATATATATATATATTGAGTTCAAAATAATATCTATTCAACGGAAATATGATCTATAAATCTTAATATATACCTTAAAAACAGAGAAAAAGGTATCTTTTGAAGCATTTATTTTTTGAAATCTCTGAATAAGCTATAACAGGAATGAAAAACGTTTAAAAAAACACCATTAGGACCATTAATTTCAACAAAATATTCAAAATAATTGAGCTAAAAAATAAATGGACTAAACAAATAAAATTAAGGTCTACCTTATCATATCTGTTTAATGAACAACCTAATTTCACAATGATCCTAAACTGCAAAGTTTAAAAATCTTATTATTTGAAATTTTAAAGCTAAAATTGTGAAATAAATGGAACGGGAAATAATGTTATGTTCTATTACTTACTGTGAGCAATATAAATAAAGGATAACGGCTGAGACAATTTGTTCTATGATCTTGTAGAATAAAATGTCAAGCACACATGAATAAAAAAATGTTTTCCTATTCCAGTCTCGATGACTGATACAATGATAATAGGGCAAGAGAAAATATTATCAAATGCTTCTGACGCACAATAAAAACTTATCATCCCATGATTATTAGATTTACTTCTTTATGTTATTATTATGCCTCGGGAATCTTTCCCAGTTTTTGTAATACCCTTGTGCATTGTTATGAATAAGTCATGCGCATGCGTGGTAGTTTCTGAGGGACAAGTCTATGTTTCTCAGGCATAAAATCGATTTTCATAAGAAATCAACTAACCAATCATCAAGTATATTAATAATATATCAAAATATTCAATTTAGATGGTTGAGATTAAATTTGCTGTTTCATTACTATTGTTGTACATAAGTGTTGTAATACATTTCAGTTTAAATTTTTTTCGATTAATTATTTTTTTAATACTAAATATACAAATTACAAACATGCAAATGTTTTTATGTTAGTGAATTTAAATTTTAAGAATAATATAATATTAAAAATAGGATAAATTGGTTGGTAAGCTTTTGTAAATTTATCTTTTTTTAAGCTAACTAGAATAAACATAAATTTTCATGGTAAATTGTGTGTCTGTGAATTCAGTTGGAATATGCCACTATGAAGGTAGAAAATATTGAATGGAAAATTTTTATTTTTGTAAACAATACCTTTTGAATATTAAAATACTAAAATAAACAAACCAAAACATGAGACACACACATGTTTCATAACATGTAACACACACACAGACACACATTTATGTATTTACATTGCAAATTAGTTACGGTTTTTGTAGGATAAGCGGTTTAGAAAACTTAAAACTTTTATTGATAACAGCGAGGTTTATTTTATTCTTAATATTTACAGGATGCATTTCCTTAATTATCCCATTATGTTAGTTATTTTCTAATTTTATTAGTATACTTGAAGTTAATTAGGAAAATTATTACTTATAATTAATAATAAAAAATAACGTATTGTTATTAACGAAGAAAATTTCTTTGATGATATTATGAATAAATTAAAATAGTTTTTGTAAATGACTTAAAATGCTTTCAAAATTAAAAGTCATTAACTATTATTTGATTTCATTATGTTATTTGCACCTTATAAAGATATCTAAGTATCATCTATTCTAAAAGAACTTTTAAGTCACTCACATGTATAAATAAATGCATATTATTAAACAGCTCAAATAAGGAATATTTTAACCAATCAGAAATTTTATTTTACTAAATAATTTAATTTTTATACTTAATTTTACTAAATTTAAATTTAGCAAGAGCGTTATTTAGCAGTGGTTGGGAGGGTGACCATGGTGTATTCTCCTTCACTGGGTTGCTGGAGCTCCGTGGGTTGGGGACGTGTCCACGTTAATCATGTGACGTCCAAAATTCTTCCGTTGGTGTGGCGTGGATGTGGAGAGGAGGGTGCCAGCTCAAATGTGTCCTCGTCACCTGATCGTGGTTCAAAATGACGAGACACCTTAAAAAGAGCAGAGTCGTACTTTCACCTTCGTGGTGCTCTGATCGAAACGAAAGACGCTCCCTATTGACTTAATTTGAACTGGCAAAAGCGGGCTTGGCTTGTCCAAGTGTCATAGGAAAACAACAACTAAATTTAACAATTGCAATATTTTATTGTAATAATATTGCAATCGTTAATTATCTTTCGTATTATTAATATACAAATTATTTTCGATAAGAAATATCACAGTTTAAGTTAGAAAATCTCAAATGAACCTATAATCAGTGAATTCTTATTAAAAAAATAAAAGACGAATTAATTGACTCAGAGTTTGGCAGCAATGTTTTAGTCAGTTAATTTGCCTTTGATGATAAGATTGATGGATGAGAAAATTTCAATGGTTACTTTGGATATCATATCTGTAACCGTTTGACTGTTAAATTATTAAATATTTGTCTATCAATCCTAACTTTCCACTTTGTTGCATGTTGTTGGTGCCATTAATCAATGGATGCACCAAACCACTGACATATGTTCGGAATATTGTTTTAAGGGTTTCATACCATATGATAGTTACAACCAGTTAAACCTTACAGAAAAGTACTTAGTTTTATTCATTCACTGTCGTGTGCCAGTTAGGCTGGCAACATGGGGTGCGCTGCTCCACTTTTGCAACTGAACCATATTTTGGTGTGGAGTCCGACTTCCTCAGTACACACATGCCATAGGGACCCGTTTATAGGGTAGGCAACCATTCATACAAGGAAAGGACAAAAACAGGATAGATAGAGAGAAAGTACATCCATTCCCGAACCGGGATTCGAACCCAGGACCTCCTTATCCGTAGTCAGGCACGCTGACCACTAGACAAGTTGGTCGGCACTTATTTAACTTAATGAGATCATGTTTCTTGAATAAAACTATGGAATACAGAGACAGTTTTTAATTTATCCTTCAAATTCATTTTGCCTTTTATGGATTCCATTGTGTCAAATTTTCTTCAAATAAATCTGACTTAGATGTTGTACAAGCGGAATCAGTCAATGTCTATAAGTATCTGAAAAACAGAGAAATTTCAACGATTTCATCGTAATTAACATAATTTAGTTTTGAAGTTTCATTTTTTATAAAATTATTTTGATTAAGTTTGTAACTAATATTAAAATAATAGATGTTTGAGTTTCGAATAAGAGCAATGATTACATTTTAAATACCAGTAAACTCAAATATGCTCAATGGAATATAACGTCAGTATATTGTGTGAGAATTGTTTCATAGATTTTTTAAATTATCTAAATTTAAGTAAAATGTAATTGAATTTGAAATGCACTTAATATTTTCTAAAGATTTATGGTATTTTTAATTGTATCTTGCGAAAAACTTAAACATAAATCAATGTTAAGAAAGAAATTTAATGGATGGTGTTGAGGAATAATTATAACTTATAAAAACAGACACGAAGGATGTTTCACTTACATAAAAAATAATTAACAGTTTTAGAAGCAAATAATTTGCGCACTTACTGCAGTATAAATAGTTGTGATCTGTAATTAAAATATAAATATTTAAAATGATGCAATGAAGATATTTAATAATAATTAAAATAGAATCTTACGTGAACTAAACAGTAAAACAAGTGAAGAATTATTATTTAGAATAACATATGTATTATAAGAATGGTTACAGTTATTAAAAACATTATACAATGTTGACAACATATTCTGCATGTTCACAAATTGTTGTGTAATACTCTTTCTAATAAATCCTCTAAACTAATAAAACAGCTCTTAACTCAATGTTTCCAATTTTTTTCCACGAATACAATCTTCCAAAACACATCTAAAATATAATAACTGGGGAAAGCCATTTCGCAGAACTATGCTTAAATATATCGCTTCCCAACCCACTACATATTTCAGCTAAAGTTTACTACTTGCAGGTTACTTGCACAAAAGAAAAAAAGGATTATAAAGTAACGTTTAGACCTTGATCTCACACGTGACCACCGAATAGTCGGTGATTGAATGAGGTACTATAAACTAAGTTGGCTTTCAGCTAGCTTTGTAGTCCAGAAAAGCGAAAATGGGAGGGGTTGTAGTAGAGGTGGAAATTTCCTAATGAGAATCCTTTTCTTCCTGGAATTAGGAATAGTTTAACAATGATTTGTTCTCTTTCGTAGTAAGTCCCTTGCCTTGACATTGATGGATAGTTTCTGAGAAAAGAGCACAGACCCTCCACAAAGGCAATGGGAAGAACACTTTTTATGTATTTCCTTTCTAACCGAGCTTATTTCTTTTTTATTCCTTTCCAGCTCAATCTTTTCACTTAGTTATTCAGAATAAAATATATATTTCCATCGGAATCATATTTTTGTCTCGTACAAAGAAGATGTAAAAGTATAATGGGAGAGGGACTTCGGTCATTTGAAGGTTAAATGGAATCTTGGGCTTCTTTTATAACGAATTTATAATACACTATAAATGACTTAATAAGTAGAAAAATCTGCAACTCTGCACCCCCAATATTTAAATATAAAAAATCTGTAATAGATGTAAGTGTTTCATCACAATGTTGAAAGATATTAACAATTATTTTATTTTTTAGTAACATTTGCTCAAATTTTCATACAAATCAAAAAATTAAAGAAATTTTTTATATATTATTAATAATATATGCTAATTATTAAATAATAATATATGTTAATTTTGTGAAGAATTCAGGACAATATTTTATAGCTAAAATTTTGAGTAATCTTGAATTTTTAAATTTCAGTATCGTGAGTATCATTAATTTTCTAATGAGACAAATGAGTTTATAAATCGAAAGTAATAGTTATAATGTTGCATAAATTGTAAATCCGAATCTTTTAAAGAATTCATAATTCTACAAAATACTAGCATTTATTCTAAATTATTTCTAATTTTTATTATTTGCATTAATAATCATAATTTGTTTACGTCATCGTTTTTTTAACAATGCTTGATCTCTGATAATGAGAAATATTCCACTTTCAATGGTGATAATTAAACTAAAAGGGCAACATATGACAAAAGAAAAATGAAAATTTAAGTCAAAATTTGTGAGATCTTTATAAAGCAATCATTTTTTATAGTTGACAGTGACATAAAAGAGAATAACGAGTTTTTCCATTACTGTTTTCCGGTAATAATTGCCTGGAAGCAGAACTATTTATCTCTTAAAACCATTTACTTTATTTGAAATAATGTGTGGAAAACAATTTATGTTTTGGCTAGATTTTTAAGAATTATTATGTTAAGCACATAATTAATGAAATATCATACTATTCCAATCTTTTCCAAGGCATACTATCCTTCCTAATGTCTTAAAGTTTTGTTTAATGTAAGTTGTTTCGTCAGTTTTAGTTAGAATAATTTTAAATTGAGATTAAAGGACGAAATTGATCAGCAGCAAAAATTATTTAAATATCGTTAATTGAATGATGTTAAATAAGAGATATGAAAAATATCATGATATCAATAATTAATTTTTTATAATCTCTAATTTTCAAAAAAAATCAAATTGAATTTTCTATATTCGCAAATAAATCATTGGAATTACTTGAGCATCTTTTATGTTGTCAAAACTATTTCTCACGCTAAATTGTTCTATTTATTTTAAAAAAATCCAACAGAAATATACTTTACATTAAATAAAGACTAAATATGTTTCAGAGTATGCATTTAATTAATGCAACTAATTTCTAAGAAAAATAAATTGTTTTGATTTTTAACATATTTTATTGCTATATTTATACCAATAAAATTATAATGTGTTATAATGTTAGTATAAATCATAATTATAGTTTATATATTGAAAAAAATAATTGTTTATCAAAATTATGTGTGCGTTACTTGGAGGGTACATACGATAAATGATCGGGAATGAGTACGTTAATTTTAATTCTAAGCAATTCAACTTATTTAGTATTTTTTTTTATAATCAAAGTTCTGTTTCAACTAGAATGCATTTATTAATACTAAATGCATTTTAATTCTTTTCATTATTTATAAGCAGCACACACACACAATCGCATCTATTTTCATTAATATTCTCATTTCCTTAAATTAGTTATTTTATGTTAAATCATTTTCATTCACATATTTTTTTATTTTTTTAAGCAAATATGATGGAAAAAGGTAACGCTCTAAAGCTCAATATGCAACCTGGTCAGACAGAATTTATGCTCAGAAAACCTTAGTATGTTGAAACTACTTAAAACCTTGTTGTTGTTGTTTTCCTATGACACTTGGACAAGCCAAGCTCGATTTTGCTTTTGGCAGTGCGAATTAAGTCAATAGGGAGCGTCTTTTGTTTGGATCAGAGCACCACGAAGGTGAAAGTAGGACATATGCTCTTTTTAAGGTGCCTCGTCATTTTGAACCACGGTCAGGTGACGAGGCCACACCTGAGCTGGCACCCTCCTCTCCACATCCACGCCACACCAACGGAAGGATTTTGGACGTCACATATCAACGTAGACACGTCCCCAACCCACGGAGTTCCAGCTACCCAGTGAAGGAAAGTACACCGTGGTCACCCTCCCAACCACTGCCCGCGGCAAATGATGCTTCACTTTGCTGAGCTTACGGGAAGCGGCGTGAAGCTACTGAGCCGAGTGAAGCTCGGGTATATATATATATATATATATATATATATATATATATATATATATATATATATATATATATATATATATATATATATATATATATATATATATATATATATATATATATATATATATATATATATATATATATATATATATATATATATATATATATATATATTAACAAGATTAAATTTATTGTGATATTTTAAGTCAAAATATTAAATTAACAAAAAGTAAGTTTTGTAATCCACAAAAATTTTGTTGGATAATATTTTCATTTTAACATGTAATGAAAGTTTCTTTCACCAAAGAATTTATTTTAATTTTATAATTAGTGAAATTTGCTGAAATATAAATTACATCTGATTATTTAAAATAGATTATTATTAAAATAATTATTAATAATTATTGAAATATTGATTTTATAAAATGGTTAATATATTTTAAATTATTATTTTATACATACAAATATGAAAATGCATATCCTTTTGGCTATAAATAAAAATTCCTCTTGGTTTTTCCCATTTAATTTATGCTACTTTAAAATGTTATTTCCTATATATTGGCAATGTGAATTATAAAATAGATGATCTTTAAGCTTTATGATTTTTTGAATGCTGGAATTACATAGAAGATAATAAAAGAAAACCTCGAGTTGAAAATATAATTAGATCTTAAAATTTTTTCTATGATACATTAACTACAATTTATATTATATCAGTTTCATCTATCATTATCCTTATTCATCCTGAAGAATCCAGTAATAAATTTAATAATTTTTCAGTGCTATTACACTTTTAATTACAACAAAACTATACAATCTGAAAATGTGAATTATAAATTCCATTTTAATAATTATTGTTACAATTCGTAGTTGAATCTCCTGAAGATAAAAAAAGCAAATTATCAACTTCATATTAAGGAACGTATCAATAACTCTTCAATTTTCAGATAAAGGAATAGGATGTATTATGAGTCGCTAAGAAGAAGTAAAAATGGAAACACTTCATTAATTAATGTCATTGAATGGGTGTTTCCGATATATTCTGTGAACAATGCTGAAATGCGCCCGAGGGAAGTTTATTCATTTTTGTTCATATTTATCTTTCTCTGGAAGTATTCATAACTTGACTTCGATAACTTCCTTAGTTGCATTGTGAATAATTTATTATGATAGGAGACACACACAAAAGTAGATCTTGGGACTGAAAGATATGGAGAAGAAAAAATCGAAATTGATATATTGTGGGTAAGTCAAAAGAAGATTAATTGTGCTTACTTTCAGAAGTGCTAAGCGTTACGCAATATAATTTTTGCAACGAGAATCAGTTAATTATCCAAGTGCGAATATTCACATGAGATTTAACGTTTGATATTTATTTTAGTTTGCATCATCACGTGAATAAGTATTTTCTTCATGATAAAAGTTAAATGTTTATGGAGAGTACCTTTAGTGTCTTAAGATAAAAGCTTGGCATAAATTATCAAATAAATTATTTATATTTATAATAATAAAACAGATTTCCAATTGTTAACGCTCTTGTCTTCAATTCAGCAGCTCGTTATTTCAATTCCCATCTCAGGAAGATATTTTTGCTATATTTCATTTTCCATTTTGAACAACTTTCGTCTATGGCATGTATATACTGAGGAAGTCGGACTACAAAACAAAAAATGATTCTGTTGGTAAAGTGGAGCAATGCACCCCATAATGACAGCCTAGATGGCACAAGACAATAGACAATAACAACCAACCTTGCTGTACAAACAATTTGCCATAGATAAAAATATTAAACCACACTTACTTAAAATTTAGATCAAACAGTTTAAAGTCTTATAGCATGTTAAATATTAACTTATGAATGATATTGACATTATTTATACGTCTCTAAAATAGAATAATATGTTAACTGATTGTGTCAGGTATTTTAATGAAAGTAATATTTATTTTCTCCAAAAATTTCAATCGCAAATAATTTTAACTTTATGTGCACAGTTTTGTCTGTTTTTCAATGTTTTTTTTTTCAATTGTCTAATATTCTGAGAAAGAATCAATAGTAAAGAGAAACTGAAGGAAAAAGAAACTAATGCAGTATTATAAATTTATGAAGAAAAATCACATCTACGTAAACATCTTACTAATTAAAAATAAGAATAACATTTCGACGAACATTAGAATACGAAACATTATAACTAGTAAATATCTTATATTCGTGGAGATCTAAGCGTAGTACTCACAATTGGTTATGAAAATATTTCAACAATATATTATTAAATTGAATGAAATAAAGTTAAGTTTTCAATCTTACTTATAAAAATAATTATAATAAACTACACAACATATGAAGCCTGTACTACAACACATCCTTACGAATCTAAAAATGTTAATCAATTTTAATCTGAATGATTGTGACTTTCATTCTTTTGTTGTATATTTTTATATGGAAATATAATTCTTGTATCTTTGAGTATTGATATTATTGACAATATTTTCATTTACTTCTATGCATTTTCTACCAGTAAGATTTTTATTTGTTACTAGTCATGTAAAACTTTGCTAAAAAAATGTTTACTTTCGGAAAGTAAACACTACGGTGATTTTTGAAAATTTTACTATTATTGAATCAAGTTAACGGATCATATTAGCTTTATTAATTTGTTCTAAATTTTTCATGCTTTTGTACAAATTAATGAAATTATATGATTGGATAAATTTTTTAGATATAAAGCGTTTTCTCAATTGCAAAAAATAAATGCAACTACAGTATCTGGTCATAAGTATTTGGGCACCAAAACGTATGGAGGTGCAGCTTCTTGAGATATATATTTAATGGTGTTTGCCTTCCTTTTTTGCATTGATGACAGCCTGCAAACGTTTGGGGAGACATTCCACTAGTTTTTGATTGGTATTCGTAGGAATTGACTTCCAGACATCAATCACAGCTGAAGTGAGTGCTTGCCGTGAGAATGCTCGATTTAGCTGCCAACGTAATCTGAGCTCTAATTTATATCAAAGATGTTCTATGATCGAGGGGCACAGGCGCCGTATAATCCAGGATGCCCAATTCTGAGTTTGGTGATTTTTTTGGCGGATTTTCTTATGTATCTGGTAACCTCGTTTTTATTACGTCATAGATATGGAGACCTACAAGAATTAGACTGAAAATTCTATTTTGGTAACCCTTCTATTTACGTCATACCACACGTCACGATACGTCATCTTGGCAACATTTCTTCATCGCCAAAAAATTCAAAATTTGACATCCTAAATTAAACGGCATATGTGCCCTGACTAGGAGCAACCTGTAACTTCCACTATTAAGTTCTTAATGGTACTGTCTTATTAATAAAAAATTGATGAACATTATGTGGTAAAACGAATACATCTTGGCATCATTACTTTATTTCCAAAAAAATTCAGAATTAGGAATCCTGGATTATACGGCACCTGTTCTGGTCAAGGCTCTGAAGAGACCATTATTGTTTTTGAATACTCATTTCTTCAAACCACGTCTGTGCAAACCTTGATGTGAGAATGAAACAGTTATCCTGCTGGAAATAGGCCTTCTCCGAAATATTTCCATAAAATCGGGAGTGTAGCATTGTCCAGAATGTCCACATATATATAAGAGATCAGGTTGAAAACCACAAGAAGAAACAGATCAAGGCCAAGCCATGAAAAAACATCCTCTCATCATTGTACTGTTACACCAAATTATACAGTCAGCAGAATGCAGTCACTAAAGAAACTTTCATCGGGCATTCGCTAAGTTTTTCCGGCCCATCCTTTTGTTTATCTGAAGTTTCACTGCCTCGACGTTCCACTTCATAAATAAATCATTCACAGTGGATTTAGGCTTCTGTGAAATGTCTGCAATCTCATGAACTGTTTTCCCACAAAGATACCATTCCAGTATTCTGCCACAATCAAACTCCTCAGCCTCTCTAACTCATACGTGCATCACGGTGTCGGTGAGCCCCTGACTGTACCTTTAAGTTAATAGGTTCTTAATACTAGCCCATCACCAAATTTCAAGTAATTTTGAATCACGGTCAGGTGACGAGATCACATCTGAGTTGGCATCCTCCTCTCCAAATCCACGCCATACGAGCGGAAGCACTTTGAACGACTGGTGCTAACGTGGAAACGTCCCCTGCCCACGAATCTCCAACAACCTAGTTAGAAAAGGTACATGGTCACCTTCCCAATGACGGCCCAAGGTAATGCCTCACTTTGCTGATTTTAACGGGAAGTGGTTTGAAGTTACTGACCTCAACTCAGAAATACAACCGACAAACACTACCAACGCTTTTATAGCTTTGGATTACGGGTCTAATTGCGCGTCACCTGCAAGAAACATTTTTTAGGGAAAGTCCTGTTACTTTTAGCCAAATATGTAATATTTTACAATTGTTCTTCTTTGCCCGTCACTATATGAATTGAGTGAGTATTAAAACCATTGAACATTAGAATTCAGGTGTGTTTTCATAAAGTGATTTTAACTAATCAAGCTCGCATCACTGATTTCAAATCGTGGATTATTTAAGTTTTAAATTTTTTAAAAAGGCATTAAAATTTTGGTATTTTAAAAGTAAAATTGCAGGTGTTTGTCTTTGTTCCTTAAAAAAGTAGGAATAACATTTTTTAATTCAAAGTGATTGATTTTTGGTCAGAGTACAAAAATGTATTAAAATACATGTATCTGAAAATATCAATAATATATTCCCCTGGGCATTACTATTTGATTTTATTTATTCATCATAACTGTGATACAATAATAATGATATCGCAATATAATAATCATACTATATGAAATATTTTTTAATTATAAATTAATATATGAAACATTAGATTAAAAGTTTGCTATTACATTTTAGTAGATGAACATATTATCTTATTACTATTTTAATATACGATAAAATAATGTAATATATGCAAGTGATAAAATGTATGTGCTAAATTCTACAGGAAAATCTAAGTTTTAATGAAATATTTATTATTCTTATTAAAATAATTTTGTGTGTGAGTTTATTGAATAAAAACTATAAAGTAACATGATTTAGGAGCATTTTTCTTGATAACAATGTGCTAAATTCATTATTTTAATGAACCATTTACAAGAAAAAACATTTTGTACAGTTCAATAAAGCTAAATCAGCATATATTATATGAAATGTTATTTTTCTTAAAAAAGTAATCCATGGGATGTGATTTATTTTCATAAGTGATTCGGTTATATTTGTGGCAATATTTATAACATGTTTTTAATAATAAATAATAAATTCTTTGATTATCTGCAATATTATATAAACATTCTATGAGGGGTGATCAAATGAAAAGGTACGAAATGACGTAAAAGCGTAACAGTTAAATATTTGCATATTGCGCTATCGGAGAACGTAGTGAGACATCTCGGGATGTGATTGGAGTCTCTGACTGGGATCGGAGCATGCGCGGGTGCCCGCGTGCACAGGAGAGAGCAGAGGCACTTATCAAAAGTGACGTCCAAATGATGCGGCTGTCCGTATGAGGACAGGATGTCGTTCGCGTTGCAAAATTCGACGATTGAGGAGCAGCGAGGTGTCATCCTATTTCTGATAGTGGAAGGTGAGAAACCAGTGGAAGCATGACCTGGTCACCTCCCCTAAATAGTTCAAAACCGTACCATGCAGGAAAAGTGTTGCTTACTGTCTTTTTCAACGTTTAAGGTACGAAACTTGTGGAATTCCACGAGCACAGAAAAACCCTAAACTCCGATGTGTACTGTGAGGAACTCTGACGCCTACACAGGTCAATCAAGAACAAAAGACTGGGGCTGCTCACGAAGGGTGTGATTCTACTCCATGTTATTGCGCGTCCACATGTCCAAGAGTCACACACATGGAACTGGCTAATTTCAAGTGAGAGACGTTGAACCATCCGACTTACAGACCGGACATGTCGCCCTGCGATTTCCATGTGTTTCGTCCACTGAAGGAACACCTGAAAGGGAATCGCTGCAATTCGGACGACGTACTCAAGGACGCTGTGAAGGACTGGATCTCGTCACGGTCACAGTGATTTCTGGGAACAGGGAATCCTGCGGCTTGTTCATCAGTGGGATCGTTGTGCTCAAGCCTATGGTGTATATTTTGAATAAAGTCTACATTTGAACCCACCGTGTCGTTTCGTACCTTTTCATTTGATCATCCCTTATATTAAACATTTACGAATTACTTGTTTTTAGAACCAGTAAGTAAAACGAGACATTTTGAGAAATTTAAGCATTTTTATTATTGGTTTGTGAGAATAAATGAAACAATTTTATATTTCAAATGCCGAAATATTGCTTACTCAAATAAATGATGTAAGAAATATAATATGTGAGAAAACATTATATTATTTGGTTTTCAAAATATTTAACACCCAATTTTACTTAAAAAACTTTCCGTATTTGTTAATAGCTCAGTTTTAACTCAATTAACATTCACTCAAGGACTGTATAATAACACACACTTTATTTCTCCAACTCTCAATGGCTACTGCCGGTTTCTTTTTAATAACTCAAAGGGGGCACTGCGCTCGCAGGCGCCAACATTCCGCCCGACGTTGACATGGTACATTCAACAATTTGAAATCTCAAGAAAAATATTAACACTCTATAAATAATATATAACACACAATATAATATATGAGTACAATGATACACACTATTAATAATAAACTACACTAAATACATAATGATACACAGATATATTTGATAGAGTTCTCATTCCTTAATTAGGCAATGGCAAAATGCAAATTTTATTAATGCTCCTTTTAAAAAACCCATTCTTCGTTTTAACTAAAACTACTTTCACCTTCTTATTTTTTCCTGGGAATGTTTGCATTATTCTGCCCAATGGCCAGTTAAAAATCGGATACATTGTTCACCTTTAAAATCACCATTAGTGCCAACTTGCACATTCTCTTTGGCGAACCTCCACTTTGATCTTTCTTGTATTGCACTCAAATAATTGTTAGACCAATGCTTCCAAAATGTCTGCACTTATCTCAGTTAATTTTTGCCATTGTTTTCATTTATTGTCATGTAAATTTAGGATGTTAGGTTCTGCAATTGCTGTGATAGGTCTGCCTATCAAAAAATGGCCAGGTGTCAAGACATCATAATCATTTAAGTCAGATTATAGGGGATGCAATGGGCGGGAATTAAGAATTGCCTCAATCTGATCAAATACAGTTAAGAATTCCTCTCCTGATCAAATACAGTTTTAAATTGATCTTCTACACGTTAAAGATGGTATTTCGCGGATTTGACACCCGCCTCCCAAAGTCCACCATGATTTGGGGATCTAGGGGGAATGAAGGTCCACTCAAACTTTTCTTTGGACAAGTAATTACTCAAGTTTTCATCTGGACTGCTAACTAATTTACTCAATTTCCTTCAATTCAGAGTTACTGCCAACAAAATTAGTAGCGTTATCAGAAAATATGTGGGCAATTTTCCCTCTTCTGCTAAAACAATCTCTTAAGTGTAGCTACAAAGGCATCACTAGAGAGGTCTGTTACCATCTCTAAATGACAAGCTTTAGTCACAAAACAAATGAAAATACGCACATAAATTTTGTTATCCATTCCTTTTCTTTAATTGGGATAATTTATATAGAAAGGACCAAAAAATCTACCCCTACACAATTGAATGGAAAGTTTGGGGTTACTCTCTCTTCAGGTAAATGTCCCATGAGCTGTTGACGAGGTACTGGTTTTGCTTTAAAGGAAATAACACAATCGTGCACTAGTTTTCAACAAAGGTTACGTCTACTTAAAGGCCAAAACCTTCGTCTAATAAGAAACAATAACCCTTGTGGGCCAATATGTAAATAGTTCTTATGAAACATTTCAGCAATCATCACAGTCAATTTATAATTGGCAGGTAAAATTATAGGGAACCTTTTATCAAAGTTAAACTTACTGTTGGCTAGTCTTCCACCAACTCTTGCAACACCTCTTTCATCTAAAAATGGGAAAGATTTTTTAACTTACTATCTACAGGCACATTACCTTCCTTCTGAAGGCCTGTAATTTCCCTTTTAAAGCACTCTTATTGAACTAATTTTACTAAGACAAATTCAGCATCTTTAATTTCCTTATATTGCAGACGGCCAGTTACCTTTTGCTGTGATTTGCAATTATTTAGGAACCTATAAAGAAAAGCTAAAACACGTATAAGTTAAGTACAAATGTTAGTAATACTAAGCAACTCCTCAGTTAAAGAATTAAAAGTCACTAGGAAAACAGGTCTCTTGAACCTTCGTTCACTCTCAACCAGCTCTGTATTAAAATGTTCTAAGTCCTCGTTAATTAGCTCTTCACAGTTGTTAAGCGTCTCAACTTCCTCGATGATAAGTAGTGGTCCATGCCACCACAAGGAATTATTTCTCAGTTGTGCTGGATTGCAGCCACGAGAAACGATGTCTGCAGGATTTTGCTCCGATGATATATGCCTCTATTGTGAGACATTTGTCAGAACTTGTATTTTAGCCACTCTGGTAGCGACAAAGGTTTTCAATTCGGCTGGAGACTTCTGAATCCACGACAAAACAATTTTGCTGTCCGAAAAATACCAAATTTGATCTACCTTAAGTTCTATGGAAGTGCTAATCTTTTTCATCAATTTCGATAGCAATACACCTGCACACAGTTCAAGTCGTGGAATCGAAAGTGTTTTGAGTGGTGCAACTTTTCCTTTGATGCACACTAGATGTGAAGTTAATTCACCACTCGCTGATTCGCATCTTAGATAGACTGCTGCACCATAATAGTCCTCTGATGCATCCGAGAATCCAAAGAGTTCAATTTTTACAACATTTTCTAGTAGCATACATCAATTTATTTTAATACAGTTAATGTCACACAACCCATCAAAAAACTGTAACCATTCTTGTACGACCTCTGATGGCAGTCTTTCATCCTAGTCTATTGATAACCTCCACAGACGTTGCATGAAATCCTTAGCCTTTGTAAGCACAGGTCCTATCAAACCAAGTGGGTCAAAAATGCGGGTAATTATGGACAAAATTTCTCTCTATGTAACCATAGAAGCATCTTTATAGGCATATTGTAGGAAAGCTCATCACTCTTGGCCTTCCATAGCAACCCTACTGTTTTTGTTTGATCACATCTATAGTCATTTGAATCTTCAGAAAATTCTCTTAACTCTGGACAGTTACTTTGCCATTTATGTAGTTCCATACCACAAGTTTTAAATATTTGAGTTAATTCTTGCTTTAGACACTTTACACTTTCTAAATTTGACCCTCCACTCAATATGTCATCCATATACATATCCTTCTGTACTACTTGAGAAGCCAATGGATGTTTCAGTTGTTCATCAGTACCTAACTTTGAAAACATCTCTGAGCCAAATATGGAGCACTAGTGGTTCCATACGTCACTTTACTGTGCATAATTGATACGTTTTACTATTCTCTTCCTTACTATCTTTCTATACAATTCTTTGCAAGTCTCTTTTTCCAGGATCAATCCAAATCATTCTACACACTTTTTGAATGTGGGTAGTAAAAGCAAAACGATGTTTTCTAAACCTCAATATTATAGCAAATAAATCATCTTGAATTACACCACCATTTATCTGTGACTCACCAGTTGAAGTTTTGAAGCGTTGAACACAACTCTACATTTCGTACTCGTTTTCTGTGGTCCATAAACTGCATGATGAGGTAAATAGTAGACTACTTCAGGTTCTTGCGTCATAGAAACTTCTTGCATATGATTCAAGCACTCATATTCACTCATAAATTGACGATATAATGCCAGAAGTTCTGGATTCCTTTCTAACTTATTCCACAAGGAATTTAATCTTTTGACTGCAATCTCTCTAGACTCTCCCAATAATTTCGGATCTTTTCTAAATGGCATCTGTACCACAAATATTTTCCTGATTTATCCCTTTTATGAGTTTTTATAAAATGATTATTAGCTTCAATTCTCTCAGCAATTTCAAATTTCTGTATGTTTCTTCAATTTGTTCTATTTCCCAAAAATTCCTCATAATTTTGTTTAAGTCGGCACCCTCGTTTATAAGCTCACAGTGTACTTTAGTCTCAGTTACTATTGGTACACTACCACTCACTACAAATCCGAATACCGTGTTTTGTAAAATTAAATTAGTATTAGTAGGGTAAATTCTGTCAGGTTTTAATAGTCCATAAAAATTCTCTGCTCCCAGAATTAAATCGATTGGACCTGGAACATTAAATCCCGAATCCGCTAACTTAATGTTTTTTAATTCCGGAACGCAAATATCAATTTGCCTTAAAGGGTACAAATTTGTAACACTGGGAACAACCAAAAATTCTAAATCTAATTTGAAATTTCTTATATCGTTAACAATCGTAGCATTAACTTTAGATTTAATTGTCAGAGACATTCCATTTAAACCTGAAACTCCAATATTTATTTTTTCCTTTCTTAAATTAAGCTTGTCAACGCAACTCTTACTCAAAAAATTAGCGCTGGCCTCAACGTCTAATAAACCACGAACGCGTAAAACATTTCCCAAGTCATTGGTTAAAAAAACAAATAAAAGTGCTAAGTATTATAGACTTCGAATTTGCTGACGAAGTATAACTAGTCGCCGCTAAGCAATTTTGATCCTGACCACGTGACTCTTGTTTATTGCCAGTAGGAATGAGTTCTAAAGCTGTGGGGGAGGGAAAGGAACTCACTTTCGCATTGAGAGTATTTACATTCTCATTGGGCGCCGATAAACGTTCTTGTTTTTGCTCTGACTGAAAGTGAAGGGTGGCATGATGACGCCGCCTACAGATATTGCACGAATGTTTTGATTTACAAGTCGTTACCCAATGATTATTCCCCAAGCAATTAAAACAGAAGTGATTTGATTTTACAAACTCAATACGCTCATTTACTGACATATTTTTATAATTAGGGCATTTATATATAGGGTGATTCTCATTACATGATAAAACACACTTATTATTTGTAACTTCCGAAAGGAAAACTCTTGACGTGTATTTTGACTCGGACAATTTATTAAACTTTGAGTTTTCCACCAAAGTCTTACCTCAGGAAGTAAAATATAAATCAATTTCTTTGCCTAATTCAGAGAGTTTAAACCATGTATCAGCCTGTCTCATATTAATATGACACATAGTTTCTCTATCTAAGGTCTGGCATATTTTATCCGACAGAATTAAATCCTTGAGAGTTTCGAAATCTGTTACCTTCCTCAATTGTAAATAATATTCCCAGCTCGTCGTTAATCGCGATGCAAATTGTACGTATGTTTCATTTGGTTGGCGGTGGGCTTTCCTAAAATGTTCTAAACATGATTGAGGGGTAGGTTCAAATTCTCGAAGTACTATTGTTTTTACTTTAGAATACTCATTTAACTCGTCATCCTTTATGTAAGTTATCACATTAGTCACCCTTTCCCCTAGCAAATTTAACAAAATCTCCGCTTTGGTATTTATCAGGGACCTTTTTTGAAATAAAGGCCCTTTCTAATAGATGCAAAAAATAACTCCAACTCTCAGGTCTACTAGGAGTTTTAATAGTTAAAGTACGGACACTTTTTATGAGAGAGTCTAAAGATTCAGTCTGATTATTTTGAACATTTTCACCTTCTGAATTTGACTTAGATTCTGCTTTCACGCGAGCAATTTCTAATTCCATTTTCGTTCTTTCAAGTTTAAGTTTTTCTAATTCTAATTGTTGAAGCTCTTCAGATTTTCTCTGTTCGAGCTTAATTTTAGCTAACTCTAGTTGCCGCAACTCATCGGACTTTCGCTCTTCAATTATCGTGTTTGCTAATTCTACAACGGAATCTTTCTCTGTCACGTACTTCTGGTTTTGTTTTATAATACTGCTTAATTCTGAAACAGTTAGGAGAAGATGTCAATGAGAAATCATTGACATCTTCTCCTAACTCAATAGCAATTAATATCAAATCCTCTTTTTTTACGCCTTTAAACATTTTGGATAGTTATTAATGCTTCAATATATATATATAAAGATCTACTCTCAGAACATGTAAAATACTCAGTCACACACTTCAATTACGTTGACGATACTCAGCAGAGGCGTAAACTATCACTCATAGCCATTATATAGATCCATAGGTTGCTTATTTTCTCCGATGAGACTATGACCAATGTTAATAGTTCAGTTTTAACTCAATTAACACTCACTCAAGGATTGTGTAATAACACACACTTTATTTCTCCAACTCTCAATGGCTACTGCCGGTTTCTTTTATTATAACTCGAAGGGGGCGCTGCGTTCACAGGCGCCAACAGTATTTTTCTTTCATTTAATATACTCGTTAAATAATGGGGAGCATTTATTTCTGCGAAATATTCAAAAGAAACTTTTAGGATAAAATTGTGTGTATTATTCCAGGATTTGAAGCAAAGAAATAAGAAAAAATGGAATATGCAAGAACAGCAGAGACGATAACAAAGTTATATAATAGAGAATTTAAATGTATATGTTATGAATCCAATTTGTTTGCGCAAATTCCTAGATCTGAGCTTAAATCATGTTTTCAATAAAGTAAGGAAATCTGTGTTTTTGACAGCTTAAAACTTTTAAAAAACACTTTTTGCAGTTAGTATTTGTTCATGCGATTGCGTTACGTACGTATTTGTTCCATTCAAATCATTTTCATAAATTAACTGATTTTTATTAACCTTTTTATTATTTGTTTATTAATTTATTTAATTTAATATAACCAAAGTTTTTTTTATTTAAGTATTCAATTAATTAAACGGAGATTTTATGGTTTTTCTTAAAAGTGTTATTTAATTTAAATTCGGAAAATAATTTACATATTACATTATTTCACTTGTGTTGCTGGGTAGGTCAATTGCTTCTGAAACAGTAAATTATTAACTTAAATATATGGTATATTTTTCTATGGAATACTTATTTCAAATTGTTACAAAGTTTTTGTAAATATTTTTACAAGCTTTGTAACGATGGTATTTTTGGCTTACTTAATTAGATTCTTGGCGACCAATTGGTGAAATAATTGGCAACTTGGCGACCACAAGGCGAGATAATTGGCGACTTGGTGAGATTCTTGGCGACCACAAGGCGACATAATTGGTGACTTGGCGATCACTTGGCGAGAAATAGATGATTCTGGAAACTTCCACCACCTCAAGCTCTAGGGCTATTATTGAGCGTGATGGCCTGGAAGCTTCCAGAAACTTTGAGAAAGAACTAGGCTTTCACGCCAAGTAAGCTATAAATACCACCGTTCCACGGACCGAGTGAGTTTTCTGAGTTTTTCTAGCGGCAGTGAGAAGTGAGTGAAGACGATCAGTCTTGAATGCTAGTTTAGAGCATAGAAGTTGCTGTTGTTTGAATGAGATATTAGAGCTTTCTGTAATTGGAAGCGGTTTCCTGTAGTATTAGCTGCATTAGATCTGAGGAATTGTAATTTCTACTTGCTGGAATTTTCTGTATTTAGTTCAATTTGCTACGAATAAAAGTCTTGTGAATTTTAAAGAGTTTATTTCATCGACTCTGAATTTACACGAACCACGAAGCTTGGTACAATATATCTATGAATATATATATATATATATTTAAAATTAACTTAATTTGATTTTTTTAGTTGATTATCAATTATTTTTGTAATTTATTTGAACAAAGTTTGTTGATTACATCCATAAATTTCATCTTGTTATAAGTAAAAATGCCAGATGTAATTTGAAAAACACAAATCGGCGAAAAATGATGACATTTTGATGCAATATAGAGTTAAAAGTTTTGAGCCCTTGTAAACTTTGTATTGTTTTATGATATCTATTCCATTTTAAGTAGGTTATTGTTTAATTGTTTTATGATATCTATTCCATTACTAAGATTTTATCATTGTAAATACTTCGCCAAATCTATCTCAAACAAATGTACATTATATTTGCTATTTATAATCCATGCCCTTGTTCAAAATAATTAAACCGTTCTTTATTTAATTGAAGCAAATGCTTTCTTTTTAAATTGGAGTAATTGAAAATCCACAAATAATTTTTTAAAAAATAATTAATTACAATGCCTTAAATACTTAGCGAAAAATGGAACCAATCTTTGTTTCTGTTTTATTATAAAACTAATTTTTCAATAAAGGAAAAGAAAAAAAATCATTATAACATTTTATTTTAAAAATTAATATTTCAAAAATTATAAACTAATGTTTTCTTTATTTTCAAATATTAAAACGATTTTTTTTTCAATTCAATAAAATACATTAAAAATTAAAATAAATTGTATTTAAATGTTCATAAATATAAATACCAAAATATTTCCTACAAATATTGCAGCATAAAGAATCTGACTTTTTTGCATTTATTTTTCTAAACGACATCACTTTTTCAAAGGTCTGAAAAACATCTTCAGTTCTCTTTGTTTCTTGATAAATTTATAAACAGAGAAAAATAGAAAGGGAAAAGCAAGTTGCATGAAAGAGTGTTCGTAAAGTAGGTCGAGAAGTAAAGCAGAAAAACATTACTCCAGACAAATAAGTGTAGAAAAATGATGTTTACTTCCAAGAATATGAAGAAATATTCTTATTCTTCCATGCTTTTTATTGATTACATGGGTGTGACTCTTTTGGTAATGGAAAATACTAAAGTGTAGGTGTAGATTCCATTAATTCCTTCGACATAATCATATTTTCAATACAAATATGAAAATTGAACAAAAGTATTTAAACTCAGTTTATAACGTGAGAACAATTAAAAAATTTATAATTAACAGCAAAATTTCTATACTTTTAATAAATATGATATTTTAACAGATACTATTATATTTGGAAGGCATTTATATCAGTTAATATTTCTGTTGATATATAAATTGTATATTATCTATACGTTGTGAAATCTGTTGTTGTTGTTACTTATGACACTTGTAGTGCCGTGGTGGCTATACGAATTTACGTCAGTACGGTGAGTTTTTCGTTTTAATCAGAGCACCAAGAAGGTGAAAGTACGATTTTGTTCTTCAAATCTTCCGATAGATGGCACCATCAGAGGATCCACTCCCACAATTTTGACACTGATCTGAAGGAGGGGAATTTTCTCCAGACCATTGCAAACGTGGTAATTGCACAAAGACCAACCGCACGACTTTTGATTCCACAGATTTAACGAGCACGTATAATGCATGTACTAGGTGGGTCTTTGGCGACATTGGGAATCGAACCCCGGACATCCGCACGGTAGGCAAATACTCTAACCACTAGGCAACCACGGACCAGTTGTGGAACCTTGTTGTATGAAGTTTATAAATACATAATTTGACTAATGAACGGTTTTAAAATGTTGAATTGGTTCTCTAAAATTACGGAAAAAATCAAAAAAGGAGATAGCTATTAATTAAAAATTCATGTTGATGGAATTATCTTTTAAAGTATTTCAATAAATTCAGATATACATTTTAGTTTTAGACTAGGTATGGTTATACTATACTATGAAGAAGTATTATGGATGAATTATTATATCGCTTTCTTTTAAAATCATGTTTCCTCCAACGAGAATTTGCCCAAATATGAAAATTTGTTACTTCAATTTGTTTTAAACTATAATTAACTCTCATTATATTATCTTAAATTTCTCATTAAGTACACGGGGTTGTAAAATATATTTTAAAAGAAGTTTTATTCAAAAATAAATATTTTTTGCGTTCTTAAATATATTAGTATGGAGACTTTATATTAGAAAAATTTTTTCAATCGATTGTGAAATCATTCTCAAATATATATTTTTCCATCAATTGTATAGAAAGAAGCTAAAAATACTGCAAAATTTTAAATTTCCATACTTTAGTCTTTAATGTATACGTATCCCATTCAGTTACATTTAATAATAACTGAATTTTTTATTTATTACTTTGCAATAATTAATAAAAATTTTTTATTTTGGAATGATATATAGTATTATATATGAGATATGAAGATTTATATAATTTTAGAATTATTTATCATATAAATAATTCTTAAATTGTATGGTCTCTTTTACATAACCTTATAATATATTATGCAAAACCAAAATATTTTAGTAATTATTCATTACCATATATATATTTAAACTTATATGATAATGAATAATTATACTAAAAATTTTTATGAAATTGTATGGTCCAAAAATGTATTGATATTTTATACCTGAAGTGATAACATATATTTTTTTTACTTTAACATGGAAGAGAATATGATTTTTTCTGCCAAGCATGTTCTTTTTTTATTTTTACATTATTTTTTTTCAGTTTTACCGTAATAATCTTTTAACAACTTTCTTGATTTCAAAGTTACCAGGTTCTTATGAACAACTTTGAAGTTTAAGAAAATTAGATTATGGAATAGAATCAGCATATATTTTATACTAATGTTTCTTCACCTGATGCAATGCAAACTTGTATATTTTTTAATCACAAGAACATGAAATGACTTAATGAAAATACAACAATATACAACATACTAGAATCCAAGTGTTTATTACCCGTATATTTGACATTTAATCAAGTTCAAAACCTGATCATAAAAAGTTACTCAATTGTTATAATTTAAGCGTTGCTACTTTTATAAAATAA
Source organism: Latrodectus hesperus (assembly GCA_037975125.1). Classification (NCBI taxonomy): domain Eukaryota; kingdom Metazoa; phylum Arthropoda; class Arachnida; order Araneae; family Theridiidae; genus Latrodectus; species Latrodectus hesperus. Next base: position 49,835,014 of record CM075860.1, read on the forward strand.
AATGTAATGTTTCTAGAGCACTCGATCTACAAAAGTTAAGATGACATTCCTTACTTTAGATAGTTAGATTAAAGGAATACTGATATGCAAATATGAAAATTCAATCATTCTATAGTCATTAAAATGATTGTATAGAAATGAATCTGTTAAATGCTAAGGACCCCATAGAAAACAATATGATGTTTATTTCCATGTGGCCAATGTTTGAGGGATGGATCAAAAGTTATGGGTTAAAAACATTTATTAAACATTCCACCTACTGTTAAACAACGAGAAATGTTTTTAATTTGCGGATCAAAATGAGATGTGCTTGAGAGTTTTCCAGGTATCATCGCAAGCAGCTAGTGGATATTTTCCACTATTTACCCAAAATCTTCCTAAAAAGTACATTTAAAAATATTTCTAAAATGTTGGAGTTCTTTGATTGATAGTAAAGTCGTTTTCTTGAGCAATCAAGATCCATTCTATTAGTATTTTTTTTAAATATGCTGTACTCTAAAAATTATATGGGGCCGTTGTTGTTGTTGCACCAGCATACATCCTTGTACCTAGTCCTGGGATGGACTTTACCAGTTGGATAGAAGCAGCCGGATGGAGTCTTCGTGATTTTGAAGCAGGGAGCAAGCAGAAGATTCCCAAGACTTGACCTGCCACCTCCAGATGCGTCACTTCACCTGGAGGACATTGCGGCCAGATTCAGTGTGCCCCGGCCGCCTTTAGCGAAAACAGCGGAACCTTTGCAGCCTGGGACTCAATATCACATCCTTCCGAAAGTGATAATGACTCCCTCATTAACTAGGCCCCGTGACCTCAATTTTGGGATGGGATATAAAATTATATAGAAAAACAATGGTACAAAATACATAGGATTATGAAATTATAAGAATATATAAGGTCACAAAGTTGCAAAAATACGTGGAATTACACACTTATAAACATACATAGAATTACAAATGTATGAAAATACGAAGAATTACAATTAATGACTTTAAAAAGAACAACACACTGAAAAAAAATGAATTTGAAGAGGAGCTCATAAATTAACAACAGTCTATTGAAAAGAGTCCATCAAAACAGGTTGAAGCTGCTATTTGCTTTGTAAAGTCTAAGCACTTAGGCTAAGTACTTAAGTCCAAGTACTTAGGCTTGGGATATTAGCAGAGGAGGGTCAATGATGATTCTTCTTGAACCTCGTGAATAAGCTCTCTTGACTAATAAGGAAGTCCATTAGTTGGTTTAGTTTTCTTCTAGAGGTCTTGTTAGAGAGTACGGCTCGTTTCCAGTTAATGAAACACTGTTTTGCAGGGGTTGATAAATACCACGTTGAAGTCAGTGGGCAGACTGTGAGATAGTGTATTGGGTCTCCCTCGTTACCACAGGTACAAATTGGAGTATCCGTTAGACCCACCCTGTAGAAGTAAGTAGGGAATGGGCCATGGCCGGTCATAAAAAGGATTTCTTTCCTGGTTCAATTTACAGATTTGTTGGAAGCTGTAGAGATAATTACATGTACTAGACGACCAGTAGATGAATTGTACCAATCGTCCTGCCATTTCTCCTTGATCCAGTTGTGTAGTATATGGGGCCGTGGTAGCCTAGTGGTTAGAGTATCGGCCTTCTATCCGGAAGGGTGGAGGTTCCGATTTTCCCAATCCCGCCAAGGACCCACCGAGTATATGCGATATACATGCTCGATAAATCTGTGCAATCGAAAGTCCTGTGGTCAGTCATTGAGCAGTTACCATGGGTGCAATGGTCTGGAGAAATTTACTCCCCCTTCAGATCAAAATTGAGGGAGTAGATCCTCTGGTACTGCCATCTATTGGAGGATTTGAAGAGCGAAAAGTCGTACTTTCACCTTCAGGATGCTTTGATTAAACGAAAGACGCTCCCAATTGACTTAAATTCACATAGCCAAGGCATTGCAAACTTGGCTTGTCCAATTATCATTAGTAAGAACAACAACAACAAAACTTATATTTTTCTCATCTTTTATAAATTTTAAAAGTAATGGAAGAAATGACGTATTTATTTTTCAATCCATATTAATTCTCAATACAAATTAACCAACTAAGATATTTAAATGATAGTTTGCTAGAAAGTATCCTTTGATGAAATATTTCTGAGTATATTTCTCGAAAAAAACCCAAAGAAATAGGGTTGAGAAAGAAGATCTTGACATAGAGATGATGATGTATAGGCCATCTAAAGAAATTGAAAGATGTTTTCCAAGTCCCTTTCATTTGAAAGCTTTTGATCAAAGAACCACAAAGTGCAAATATTTTTATGTATCTAACCTTTATATTTACTCAGATATTTTCTTAGATATCATTTTTTCCACTCCATTGATCAAACGGCAACTTCCTTGAACTAAGAAAAAGCTTCGATAACAGAATGATGAGATATTTTAAAATATTTTTGGGATTTAATCATTTTAATATTAACTTTGTAAGCTTTTAAACATTATACTGACAAAGCATATTTTTTGGAAATAAATGAAAAATAAACTGTTATTTGAATAGATATCATTTTGTATTGATCATCAATAACTTTCAGTACCTGCCCTTTAATTTTATAAAGGGATCAAATTCCTTAATATATTTTGAGTGACTTAAATTTCAAATTTATAAGGTTTTTAAGCATTTTAAATAATTCAGTTAGCTCAAGATGAAACAATTAGGAGACGCATACACAAATAAATAATTATTTTTAGAATTTATGCTGAAGAAAATTGTATAAAGTTTCCGAAGATACTTTTTTTAAAATTTATAAAAATGTATGAAAGACATGCATGAAATCAATTATTTTAAAGATAATTTGATTTGATCTATGAGAATTTAAGATTATTTGGGTCTTATTCTTTGAAAATAATATATTTTAATGATTATTTGACTTGATTTATGGCAATTTAAGATTAGTTGAGTCTTATTTGGAAATCATTATAAATACGTGATTTATGCATAAAACTTCTTAAAGTCTAATGTTCTTTCACAGTTATTTCTTGCAGTAGAATAGAAGTATAATCGAGGTTTTTGATTTGTTACTAATATGGGTTCATAAAGCAACAAGATTTTCTAGTTCAGAATGTATTTATAAATAAAAAGATGAAATTATTTTAAGAAATTGTTCTGGTGCAGTGAAAGTGGTCAAATTCTAACATATTTAAAATAAGTGCGTTCATAAAGATTAATAAATGGGGTATACCTCGAAAATGATGTTGAAGACATTGTAATCTTATCAATGGAAGAAAGATTTTATTAAATGCTTTGTAATTTATCAGATAAAACAAATATTTCTAAATAAAAATGAATGTGATCATCTTGAATAATAAAATATTTAATGGGAATAAATATAATAGAATTTCTACAAAAATTTAATAGATTCAAGGCAATTCAAATTTTTATCCATAAATAGCAATACTACACTATCAGGAAAACATCACGATGAATGTATCCAAAACTTACCGCTTTTTAGCGTTTTAATTGAGATATATAATTGCTACCTTTTCAAAAAAATAATTAATATTTAAAAGTTTATATGAAACATAATTTAAGGGGACAGTTCTATATAATTTAATCATGAAAAGAAAATTTTTTCTAATTCTAATTCAAAGTTTTTCCAAGGAACCTGATTCTTTTTCAAATAAAAAGGGTAAAAAGAAATATCTCATAATATCACACAATGAGTGAATTGTTAACGGTATGTTCAGTTTGACGCCACAAATAATATCACTCGGAATTTATTCACAATAATAGATAGTTATTAAACTCTTAATCTTATTTCATATGATCTTTATAGGAACCATAATTTATTGAGGAAAAAGATACAAGAAAGTGAAAAAATAAAATTGTATTTATAAAAAAGTATAAGAAAATAGCAATTGTTCAAACTGCGTGATGTTATGTTACTCAAATTATATTCAGTGATAAAATAATGTATCATTTTAAGGTTACAGTAGAACTTAAGTTATCAGAACCAGAGTTGCGATCGTACCCCATTAGGATAATCAAAAATTGGATTAAATGAATTTTTTTTATAAAAAGGTTCTATTTTAGCTAATTATTGTACTTTGGGAGAAAAAACTACGTATTTTAAAGAATTTGAATCAACTAAATGAAAAGATAACACTTTTACTTGTTAAGGTACTTACAAGTGCTGTTCAATAATACAGTATGTATGTACAGAGCTTAAAATATAAGTCATTTTTTGCTAAACATCTCGGTCTGAGTAACCTGTTTCACTCATTTGATAGGTTTTAGGACATCCAAATCACGCATCCGCTTGACAGTGAGAATTTACATGTGGTCAAACTGAGTCTGACACTCCATCCATTTCAAAGAAGTTTCAAACATGGCAAATGCTTCACTAGCTAGTAGTTTCATGTCTGCTTCAACTTGGACATTAAGATGATCGCCTTCAATTTGAAATTTTGGATCTGATTTACAATCCATCCTTATACATTTTCATCACAAACTTCTAAACAAACAAGTGCTTTCAAAAGAATGTTTCTAAATTCCTCAATGACATCTCTTTAACTCTCTCTCAACTTCTCTCTTTCTTTATCTTTATTTTATTTTTCATTAGCTTTTTCCTTTTTTCATTTCCCTTCTCATCTTCACTCTAATTTATTTTTCTGAAATTCTGAAAGCGATTCGGATAATCGGAGATCAACTATAGTGTATAAAATATTAAAAAAAACTTTATATATATATATATATATATATATATATATATATATATATATATATATATATATATATATATATATATATATAGTTACGTAGTCAGTCTGGATAGGCTGACTTCTAGGTAGGCCAGGGCCGTTAAGGAATGAGACTCACGTAATTTAATATTCTTGACAAAATATTTATTTACAAATTAACAGGATTATGTACAAGAACTGTCATAAATTGTAGGCTCGAGGAAAACTGATGAATTTCTCACTTCCTGAAACGTTCGCTGCACATTCGGTCGGGGGAAAATTCCTCTCTGGTACTATGGACCAGACTCCTAAATTCCGTACTTGGGAACACAGTCTCAGACAGTCACTCGATAAGGTCGACGACCCTCTCCGGACAGCATGGATTACCAGGGTAGTCAAACTCGAGACCTGGCATCTGTCTCTGTGATCTCGATTCTCTCTCAGAATCCTCGTTCCGTCGCTGGGACTTGTTCGTTTCGGGACCTGTTTGAGAGAAGTATCAGGAACACCACAAGTATGTCGAAGCTCTGCTCCGCCCCCACAAGGACTTGCTATTTATATACAAACTTTCCACAAACATCTGGACTCCAATATTCTGCAAATCCATCTTCTAATGTCACCGTTCGACCTACACTTCCAGCCACTCCATCGATTCGAATGATAAAGAGTGAAGACGCAATAACTTCTTCGAAAGCACCTGCTCCATTCACCAGGTGATTTCAGTCAATTTGAAGAATTATATTTGTCATGAAGGACTTAATGGTCCTTCTCGAATCCTTTTTATCGTTCCCACATCATCTTCCTATCAGAACTAATTGACTGCCTTTGGTTACTATGTTGTTCCTGAGATTCAAACGTGGAAATCAATCTCGTTACAGCTGCAAAGGTGTTAACGTCCATCGAAAGTCTGGAAGAAACTTGGGGGTTTCAAGAAATAACGGAAACGTTATAATCTATCTATCTATCTATCTATCTATCTATCTATACATGTCTGTCTGTGTATAGATATACATGTCTGTACATGTCATATATATATATATCTATCTATCTATATATACATATCTATAGATAGATACATATATATACACATACTATATCTATCTATATATATACATATACATATATATATATATATCTATATATACATATATATATACATATATATATACATATGTATACATATATATATATATAGACATAGATATAGATATACCTCCTAATAATTCAAACAATTCAGTAAAAAACTGTAAAAATGAAAGAAAGGAATCAACATGTCAAAGTGATACTGTTTAAACGAAATTATCTAAGAAAATTGGTATTAAGCTGTAGTTCTTTACAAATGTATTGATTATTTTTTCTATACAGATGTGAATTTATAAAATACAATGAATACATTTTGAGATTTTAAAATATTCTATTCATGTTATCTGAAAAAATAAGAGTTTAACATCTATAAAACAGAATAAGACCTTTGACACTTCAGAAGGAAGTCTAATGACATAGAATTTGAAGGTGATAGGACATTTATGTCACTTCAGGTGAGAAAGAATGTACAACAGATAAACCAAAAAGTCCAACGATTTATTGAACTAAGCGATCTCAAGAAAACTGACGCAATTTTATTGTTTTGTACACATAGTATCCTAAAAATCCGTGGTTTTTGAAAGACATAAGTTTGCTTCTGGCTAGTATTTAACAACAAATTCAAGACGATTTTCCGCTTTAGCTTTCTGTATATACGTATATCAAGTGGATGCTTAGAAAATTTCTCTATTTCTTTTTTACATCAAAATAATGTCCCTACATATGAAAGTTTTCTTCGAAAACAGAAGATATGAATGTAAAACTATAATTTTCAACTGTTTGGTTGAAAAAGTTTTGGATGTTAAAATTTTTTAAAGTGTTCCACATTTTCATGTGTTTTTCATATATAATGTATATATAACCTTGGTCTTAAAATGTATATTCTTTATTGTTTCTGGGTTTAATATGACGTTTTATATATTATTTTCGATAGTGATTTAATAAATGTCGATTTGAACTATATATATACCTTTTTTATTAATTTAAGTCGCCGACCAACTTGTCTAGTGGTCAGCGTGCCTGACTACGGATAAGGATGTCCTAGGTTTGAATCACGGTTCGGGCATGGATGTACTTTCTCTCTCTATCGATCCTGTCATTGTCCTTCCTATGTATGAATGGGTTGTGAATGGTTGCCTACCCTATAAACTGGTCCCTATGGCATGTGTGTACTGTGAAAGTCGGACTCCGCTCCAAAATATGGTTCAGTTTGAAAAGTGGAGCAGAGCACCCCTTTTAGCCAGTCCTAGCTGGCACACGACAATGAATGAACGAATTAATTTAAGTCCACTAACGTTCTGTGTTAAACGTGGTGGAGTCCAAAGTTCTTCCTTACCACCATGATTGAGTATTTATTGATTTTATAAGCATCATTCTTAAACATTCAATACTATCGAGCAATAACTTGATGCTTCTGTGATACCTTTATAGGGTTTGAATTGCAAATATTCGATATACATCAATTCAAGATACGGCAGAAAGTAAAAAATTCGGTTTCACCTCTTTACTTGAAGAATGTTTCCACAGGCTTGGATGTAGTTCCAAGCGAAGAGCCATATTTTAACTAACAGCAGCAAAAACAGGGACGCTTTCTGAACCCCTCAAATAAACCACAAGTTCTACAGATGAATGGATATCAATAAATGGCACAGATACCGAATAATTCAGGATGCAAAATTATGAGTTTGGTGTTTTTTTTGGTGGATTTTCTTATATATCTGGCGACCTGGTTTATATTACGCCATAGAGATTGAGAAAATAAATGCAAAAAATAAATCCAACTACAGTATCTGGTCATAAGTATTTGGGCACCCAGACGTAAGAAGCTACAGCTTCTTGAGATATATATTTTATGGTGTTTGTCTTCCTTTTTTGCATTGATGACAGCCTGCAAACGTTTGGGGAGACTTTCCACTAGTTTTTGATTGGTATCCGTAGGAATTGACTTCCAGACATCAATCACAGCTGAAAAGAGTGCATTAAGTGAGAATGCTCGATTTAGCTGCCAACGTAATCTGAGCTCTAATTTATATCAAAGATGTTCTATGATCGAGGGGCACAGGCGCCGTATAATCCAGGATGCCCAATTCTGAGTTTGGTGATTTTTTTGGCGGATTTTCTTATGTATCTGGTAACCTCGTTTTTATTACGTTATAGATATGGAGACCTACAAGAATTATGCAGAAAATTTTATTTTTGTAACCCTAGTATTACGTCAACACCCACGTCAAAATACGTCTTCTTGCCAACATTTTTTCATCGCCAAATAAATTCAGAATTTGGCATTCTTGATTATACGGCATCTGTGCCCTTCTAATTAAAATTAGAGAATCGTGTAGTAAATTATACGTTAATGTGAAATTGCACGTAATAGTATTTTTTACGCATGAATGAAGTAACTGAGTAACAGACTTGAAAGACATATTGTTCACAATAATAGATGACACCAATAATGTTACTACATCATTATCGTAAATATTTTTATGATAATTTCACTTAGAAGGATGATGAAATATTGAAATCATCGATTTACATATATGTTAAAGACGTTTGTGAGATCTAATTAATGTTTCATCAGAGAACTTTGCAAATTTCATTCATAGATTGCAATATTAATATCAAAGTGTAATCATAAAAGTCCATATATTGCTTTCCCATACATGTCAATGAATTTTTTAAACACGTAGGATTTCATCCTGTTATACAGTAACTACGAAGGGAATTCACAGTGGTAATTTAGGTATCTTGTCTGGTACTGTCTTCATATCGAATTAAAAGGATTTTGTGAAAGTAAAGTTTAACATTCAAAAAATGTACAGTATCAATTACTAATTAATCACGGTGACAAATACTTTTTTAAACTAAGATGTATATTTACATTAGGGTAACTCAAACAATAATACAAAATCTAAAGTGTATTTAAAATTTAATTCAGTATTTAACATTTATTTATTTTTTTTAAAATCTTATAAGTAAAGTGAAATAAATCCGTGATACATTTTCTTTATGATTTCGATTTTACTGAATATTTTAAATAAAGTGAAATAAAATCCGTTTTTAGTTTTCTTTTCAAATTCTATTTCATTGAAACTTATAAATGAAATAAAATTAATCAATTACATGCTTTCCCTCCTATATAACGTTCATTAAAAATTGTGTAAACTTTTGATGATATAACCGAAAGAAATATTAAGAAAATTTTTCTTTTGATGTACTACATCTTTAGAAAGGAACACATTTCTTTTTCAAGAATGCTTTCAGAAAGTCTTCTTAAGTTCTGATAATGAAAGTGAAATTGCTAGGTAAATAGAAAAATACAAGATTTTTTTTTTTAATTATTTACTTAGTAAACAATTCTACAAATATAAGAAAACATATTCCTTCACCAAAGCATAAATTCTGTTCTTTGTAAATATTTTATGTTTATCCCCTGATGCTTTTGAAATTTTATGAAAAAGACGAATTTCTTTTTATAAATTCATAGCAAAAATGTTTTGAATAGTATAGATTCAGGAGAAAATATTTTCTCTTTTTATTGTAAACCCTTTGAAAATATCTCTCTCTCGTCTCACAAGCATACTATTATTGAAATAAAATAATAACTTATCAAGAAAATAAGGTCAAAGTCCATTCTCTTGGACATAGATTATTCAAAATACAGTCATTATATTTCAATTTAAATAAAAAAAATATTTAAGAACTAACAAATGCTGCTACGCTTACATTAGAATTCATGTTATTATTATTCTTAGAATTCGTATTTACTCTATTTAAATTATTGATTTTTATTTTCCTGATTTATATTTACATTTACGATAATAATATTGCATTTTTTAAGAATCTTAATATTTCGCCTAAATAATATTCTTCTTTCCAAATTTGTTATTTTTTAATGTAAATAAAGAAAGATTCTTAACTCATGAATAATATGCATAAAATATGTATTTGAGGAAATAATTGGAATTGTTAGAATATGCTACATTTCTGTTCTGGAAAAATAGCTGGATGAATTCAGTTTTTTCTTCTTTACATTTATTTACTTGTTTGTGCAATTTGACGCTGAAGCTATCAAACTTTAATAAGTAATAGTTTTAATAATATATTCTATATTTTCATATAGCTAAATTGTAGCATGATAAATATAATTTTTTACAGGCATTTTTGTTTCATAATACCTTTATGAAAAAACAAATATTTACTACACATCATTACACATCAGAAAATTACCAAATATTGAATAAAATCAAATGAAATTATCTTAGTGAAACTAACATGTTAAATTCTTGGGTTAAAAAAAAAACTGATTTAATAAAATATTTCAAATTTGTATATCCCCCAGGAATTATTTGATCATTTATTTGCATCTGTTTTTTTATTTAATAACTGCCTGATTATCTCTTTATTTATTTTCTAAATAAAACAATATAATAAGGAAAATATCATATATGGAAAATATTTAATGCAAAATTATCGAAATAATTTTTATAAATGAAATATAGTGAATCTATAATTAATAAAATTTTTTAGCAGATTAATAAAAATTTTTGATTATTATTTGCTCATGAAATTCGCAAAAAGGGCCACATTTTCTTATGTATACACTTTGTTAGTTAAAATTACCAATAAAAAACATTTAAATACGCCTTGAGACTTAAATAGGATGCGTATATTGTGTGGTTACACATGCTGAACTAATTAATGATCAGTAAGTAACTGATTATAAATACACATTATAATACATTGATTAATATACATTGATTTTAAGACACTGATTATAATACATTGTCATAAATGTAAGAAAAATTTTAAATTAGAAAAAATTATGTACAACAAATTATTAAGAATAAAGTCTTTTACGTTTACTCACTTATAAATATTCGTCTTAACACATATCTAATATTGTATACAATATATAGGGATATGCAGACGCAAGTTACATAACTTCAAAGCTGTAGTAAGTTAAATAACTTCAAAAATTGACATCATCTAATGATATTTTTTGCTCTAAAGCGAAAATGCTTATCTAAAATACAGGTTCTTAAATATCCCCTTCCATTTTATTGTGAATATGAATGTAGAAAACCGTTTTAATCACATATAAAATCATAGTATATAAGCTGTCAAAATAATATTGAACATTGCAAGAACACAAATAGAGTAAATAATGCAATTATGCTAATGGAAACACTAAATAAAATAGAAATTATATTTTTTACACAAATACCAATACCAAATATGAGCGTTTTTGCTACGGTGAAACTTATCTTGACAAACATTCGCTATTATTTTGTAAAATCTTTGTCAAGTTTTATTACAAATGGATAACTTTTTTGTATAGTTACAAGTTCAAAAAATGAAATCTATCTATATATCTATAACTATATATATATATATATATATATATATATATATATATATATATATATATATATATATATATATATATATACATATATATATATATATATATTATTTTTGTGGATAAAATTTATATTATATGTGGAATTTACTGTAAATTTATATGTACTTTTGTAAAATATATTCATTAAGAAGTATTACACAGACAGCATATAATATACGCATATACATATACAATAAACACTACATTTTGTACGTTTGTACATGCACAATAAGCACTGTTGTTGCTGTTTCCCATCCCATCTGGTCAGCGAATAGGCTAAACCAGATCCATGAAACCGAGAATTAATAAAATGTCTGAAATAAGAAGAAGAATTCGAAAGGAGTATTCTTTTTCATGTCCTAAGCAGGAAAGTAGATGATCAGGGGTAAAATGCGTGATGCTGCTTATCCTACATATGGGGAAGCCTTGTGTCCCTGGTCAATTTTAAGACTTTTCAAATGCCTATTCATCAGTCTTGATAATGCTATCTGCGGCACACGACTACCCTTAAAAATGACTGAGCCCCTAGGTTGCCTGCCTGTATACTAATCATGCGCTGAGTAAGAATTCCAAGATGAAGCAATCGTAGACTTTACTTTTGAGCAAATCTCCAAAAAGTCATTGTATTAGATGCTTAGATCATTAAAATTCCGTTCTTTGGCAAAGAATCAGCTACTTCATTTCCCTTCAAACCAACGTGCGCAGCAGGATCCTTTGTATTTCATAACAATAAGCACTTCAGTGTATAAAGCGATGAAGAGAGCTAAACATGATTGCTGTTTCTCAATAAATATTATATTCTTCAGTCTATATAACTACACAGCAGTCTAGTGATCAGAGTCCCTGTCTACGGATAGGGAGATCCTGGGTTCGAATCTCGGTTAGGGCATGGATGTACTTTCTCTGTCTATCTATCCTATTTGGTCCTTTCCTTGTATGAATGAGGTGTGAATGGTTGCCTACCCTATAAACGGGTCCCTATGGCATGTGTGTACTGAAGAAGTCGGACTCCACACCAAAATATAGCTCAGTTGAAAATGTGGAGCAGCGCACCCCATATTACCAGCCTTGTTGGCATACGACAATGAATGAATGACATTTAATAACTATATATAATTTATATCATATATAACAATAAATAATTATTCATTACTCCACATTTAGCCAACCGAGGTAAATTATAAATGCGGTTTCATTTTTTCTATTCCATTATTGTGCCATACTATTCCATTGTTTTTGAAAAAAAATCATTTTGGTTTCTTGCTCATTTTTGATAACCAATTTATATTCCGTATTCTTTGTTATGCATATTTTAAGCTATTTTTGCCATTATTTTAGTTATAACAATGCTTTATGTAAATTAATTTGTGTGTGTGTGTGTGTGTGTGTGTGCTTATTGGGCGTTATTTCATTTCAAGGTAATGGACAACTTGCGTGATTTTAAACGTTTATAATTTATCATCAAGCATATTTCCTTTTTTTATTCATTGTAGTTCAGTTTCTTTTCTTCTCTTATGTTTACATTTTGGATTCTTTTTCTTATATTTTAATTATTCAATTTTTTATAAGGAAAACCTTCAAATGAAAGTTCCAATAGGTTATCAATAATTTTGAGCTATGAATTAAGATTTGTCGAAATCTAATTAATCATATTCACGTCTTATTGATACTTCCTTTCAAAAAGTAAAAAAGAAATATTAATCCATACAATGAACACGTTCTAGTAATTGTAGAAATTAATTTTACAATAAATAAGTTTACTTTCTACGTTACATTTTTATACTTACATAATTGATCATTTAAACTTGCTACGCAAAGTACATTTAGCACATTGATAGTAACCTATTGGAACATTTATTTGAAGGTTTTCCTTATAAAAAATTGCTTTTATTTTAGTACGTTGGCAGATTCTTTCATTCAACAGGTTTTCAGTTCACATGATGGTACAGTAAAGAAAACGCAGAAAAAATATGACGTCATCAGTACAATATCTAAGGACTAAATTTTAAAGTTAATGATACTAGTTTAAAATCTATAACATGAACACCACAGTATGAAATACAAAAACTTAAAAAAACAATTGTTCATTTCATACATAATGTCTGAATTATTCTGATGACAATCTTTCTTTAAAAGTAAATTTATTATATCAGCGTCTAATATTCTAAAATTTTGGTTTTGTTAAATTATCGATCATATGAAAATTTGTTAAATTGATAAAATTTTGACATAAATCATGAATTTTCTGCCTGTCATGGATTTTTTTATTTAATTTTCAGCTTAGAAAAGATGAGTGAAATTGAATTCTTGTTCTGTAAACCTGATTTGAAGTATTTATCTTACAAATATAAGCCAAACTTTGTTTCATAATAAATAACAAATACAATTTTAACATTGATAATTATTCATTAAATTCTTTATTTTTCTATTTCGACGTAATTAATTACAAAATACTTCAACTTATATTTTACTGGTCGTATCGCATTGATTAGTATTTTGATTATTATTTGCTATAGACGATTACTTTTAACCATATTGATATTTTCTCCATAAAATCACAAATGCTTGTATGTTGTTGTTTTAATTTCCTGTTTCTTCTTTTTATTGGTATGATTGGATACAAAATTTGTGAATTTTCTGTTTTTTAATAATAAATTACATTTTTATATGAATAAAATTAATATGTGTCTTATAACGATATTTAACAAACTTTGATTCAAATTTCCTAATATGTACATTACATCAAATTGTAATGCTAACTTTTTCTTTTTATATAGTAAAACATGTGTTAGTTTACTATGTTTTTAAACATAATTTGTTCCATATATATGCCATTAATTTCAAAGCAATTTATCAATTTCTGACATAATATATATGAACAAAAAATTTCTTATATTTAAAGATAAAATTGAGTTTGTTGTAATTATATATTGCTGAACATTTTTTCCCTATAATATACCTAATCAACTATATAACCTGGAGACTTCCTTAAAAATTTTCATGAAAACAAAATTGGAGTTTTTATCAGAAATATTTCTAAGACATAAATATTAACTCTCAACCAGTTTTCATATCCAGTGAGTTTGTGAGCTTTCCAGGGAAGGGCATCATAAATATCGTATAAAAATTAGGTAAAATAATTCGGTTTTTCTTGAAGTATTCTAACTAGTAAATAATTTTGTAGTTTTCTCCGGAAATATATGGAATCTTATTTTAAGAGTTTTCTTTTTAGTTTGTTTTCATTTTAAGAGTGAGTAAATGTTGTTAACTGATATTTCAGCTTTAAATATGATCCAAAATTATTTATTTGTAGAAGCATTTGGCGTTGTAATGTTACGTGCAAGAAGAAAATACTTAGAAGTAAACACATAAGATATATAGAAAAGTTATTTAAATAAACCAATTGTAATGTTTGTTCTAAAGAATTGAGATACTAAAATGTTCATGTTTCTTTAAATAAGAAGAGATTTATTAATGTACATAACAAAGATAACGATGTGTGCTTTCAAGAAATAATTCTATACGTTTATTTTTAATCAAACAATATATAATATACATCATAGTTTAAAATGTTTAAAATATATTCTTCAAAAACTACTGAATTATTCAAACTACCTGATTAGTTTTTCAATCAGGCTTTTGTAAGCAATTTTATTCTAAAATAATGCATCTCTGTAAGTTATATTTTAATCTCCGAAAAATATGAATCATTAATAAAGCAACGTAAATATTTTTGTTCTCGCGTAGAATTTCGTAAACGCTACAATCATTCATCTATGTTTATTCAAGTTTAAAGCTTTACTTTTTACCCTGTTTTTCAAATGTAAACATCATCACAATCAATATGACGAAGAAAAGCTTCCGTTGTATTCGTTCAACTTTATTGTAATTTTGCTTTCAGTAAAGCATAAATCTGAAAATGATAATACTGCAAACAAACTTGTTTGCAATTCTAATTTTCAAAATGTAAGTTAGATTTTTATATTATAATGTAAGATATAACAAACTTATAAAGAAACACAGTGACTAATTTTCATGACTTATCATCACACTTATCGAAGAATTGATGAAAATGAATCATTTGGCTCACTCAAATAATTCCTCAATTTAACATTTAAAATTTATAACCATTTTTTATTCTCATAATATAAAACAGTATTTTTCATAATTGTTTTTAAAATTTCTTTACTTATATAAACTTGTTCATTATAAAATTCATAATCATTTTTTATTCTCATAATATAAAACAGTATTTTTCATAATTGTTTTTAAAATTTCTTTACTTATATAAACTTGTTCATTATAAAATTCATAATCATTTTTTATTCTCATAATATAAAACAGTATTTTTCATAATTGTTTTTAAAATTTCTTTACTTATATAAACTTTTCTTATACTAGCAAATGTATTAAGGAGCAATTATATTTAAAAAAAATACTTAAAAGTCATTAAAGAATTTTATTTTAAAAATCATCAATTTTTGAATACCATTTCCTATAAGTTACTATTTAAAAATAGATTGATTATCAATCGTCATACACCTTTTTTTAGAACAGAATTTAACAAGAACATGGGAACAAGTAAAAGTAGTTTTAGGACATTGTTTTTCATAATTGAATTTCTTTCTAACTGGAGTAACTGGAGGAGATATAAATGGAATAATTTTAAGTTTTTTTAACCATTAACCATTTTTAACCATTAACCATTTCAACCATTTTTTAACCATCTCTACTTTACTTTTATAGTTTATTTGGATAGTTTTTTTAATATTTTAGTGAAGCATATGATTTTCTTATAATAGAATCAGATACTTCATTTTCCCAAAGGAGATATATTTTCTTTAAATGGTTAAAGCATATAAAATTTTAAAAATTAAAAAAATTTTAATTTATTTAAACTGTCACAATTGCTTGAACACTTTGCTACAATTTATATACGAAAAAGTCAGGCATTTGTGAAGAATAATCAAAATAAATTTGTTTAAAGAACTAGAGAAATAATCAGTTTTCTTTCATTGCGCGTTTCAATTTAAAGAAAAAAATTTCTTTTTATAATTTTCTGAAAAGAATCAATTGTTTAGAGGTGCTTTATATTTTTCTTGACTTTACAATGTAAAAATCAGTATAATATAAAAGACTAATTTTTTTCAACTATGTGGTTATTTTGTTTGGTTTTGATGAAATATTTGTGTAATAAAAATCCACTTTTTTAAAACCTCTCTTTTTGCTCTTTTCTCATATCTTATTTTTATTCAATAATTAAATTAATTCTCATCATAGATTTTTATTAAGCAATACATTATTTATAATGATAAAATATTGAATAAAATTAATATCTATATTTCAAAATAGTTTTCTACCGTTTCAACAGTTTTAATTTCACTCTCACATCTGTACACTTTTAAGTAGTTAAAAATTTATCCATGATATTTGATAAGAAAGGAGAAATTAAAAGACATAAGATTTGGATTATTTAATTCATGATAAAAATAATTTGAAATGAATCATAGGAAATGAATTTTATAAAATTTAATATTTATTACTATAAGTTAACAAACATTATAATTTTATTTACTAATTTTCTATTTTTAAAAGTTAAAATGGTATAGAACGACAAAAAAATATCAAATGTCTCAATATTTTAAAAAGCAAATAAGTAATTTTTTCATCAATTAAAAAAAAAACTAAATTGAGTTTTAAAAATTATGATTTTTGTAATAATTAAATAGATAACTAAATAATCGTATTAATAACAATTAAAACAATGTACATAACGAAATATGGAACATCTTTAATATTATTACATGATTAACAAACACACATAATACAACTTTAACTTTAAAATATTTACTGCGTTAAGAAATTATTATTAGTATTTTACTCATTATTGTGTTTTTATCTCTTAAGTTTTTTTCCAACTGTGGGAACTTGGATGATGAACCATAAAAAGGTCAGAAACTGCTTCTCATTTGTCGTTACCAAGCGGGGAACCTGTGAACCAAGTCACGAAGGTGAGCAGCGTTGTTACACCATACCACCACAAACTCGTTTATAGGGTGGACCACTTTCATACATCACCACAGAAGAAAGGACAAAGAAACACAAAGAGAACAGAGATAAACATGCCCGAACCGGGATTCAAACCCGGGACCAACAGCTCAGGAGTCAGGAACGCTAACCTTTCAATCATCGGTCGGCATTTCTCAAAAATAAAATTGATAAAAATTTTTTACATTGAAGTAAAATATTTAAAAGTATTGAATTTTTGTCATGAGAAAATATTTTGTTTTTTGATCAGTCTAATTCTCATTTTACATAAGTCGTTTATTTTGTTACGCT
Organism: Latrodectus hesperus; assembly: GCA_037975125.1. Classification (NCBI taxonomy): domain Eukaryota; kingdom Metazoa; phylum Arthropoda; class Arachnida; order Araneae; family Theridiidae; genus Latrodectus; species Latrodectus hesperus. The sequence goes on from CM075860.1 coordinate 49,852,539, forward strand.
TACATTCACAAATAAATTTACGAGTTCAATTAAAAAATGTTGCTGTTGTGGCTTATCTTCTAGCTGTCTGACGTGGTCTGACAAGATTCTTCAGATCGCTATCCTTAATGAAGTCAATCACAAGAAGGAGGGGGGAGAATATATTTCCTCTCCGTAAAATCCTAGTTTAGGTTATACTCAGAGAAGGAAAGTATTATTTTCATTGCAATATCGATCGCTTTTCATAAGTATGTTTCTTCTTACTATATTTTGTTTACTTCAGATCAAAATTAAAGTTTTTTTATTTAAAATAATTTATTCAAAAATTAAGGAATCTTACAATGGCTAAAACCAAACATTTGCAATTTCTGAATACTTTACTCCTTGTCTTTATAATTGAAAATAATTGTAAGTTATGTATTACATGTTGCTGTTGTTACTAATGACACTTGGACAAGCCAAGCTTGCTTTGCCTTGACAATGCGAATTTAAGTCAATTGGGAGCGTCTTTCGTTTGTAATCAGTGCACAATGAAGGTGAAAGTACGACTTTGCTCTACACACATGCCATAGGGACCCGTTTATGGGGTAGGCAACCATTCACACCTCATTCATACAAGGAAAGGACAAGGACAGGATAGATAGAGAGAGAAAGTACATCAATGCCCGTACCGGGATTCGAACCCAGGACCTCCTTATCCGCAGTCAGGCACGCTGACCACTAGATAAGTTGGCGGATATGTATTACATAGCCGCCAACAATGGGATATGTAAAAAAATTATGTTTTAATTAAAACTGACTGTTTATTTTATGTAATACCTAAATTAAACAGTCAGTTTTAATTAAAACATGAATTTTTTTATTGATTTAAAAGAAATTGCTGTCTCTTCTTGTTAATTTTTGATTATTATTAATTTTATTATGTAAAGCAAAAACATTTACAAAAATTTCTTATCAATTTTATTTACATTTAACATTGGATATTTGATATTTTATATATTTTACTTTTTCTGTGCGTATTTATTCTTAATACAAATTACACTTAAAGCATTAGACGTGATAGAAATTTACGTAAAAATATGATAAGAATTCTAGGAAAAACTACTCAACTTTTGATTTTTCTTTATTTTAACTATCGTTTATTTCTTGTTCAAAATAAAAAGATTTTTAAACATTTTGCTCAGTTTTTAGTATATTTGACGATACTTATATTTAAAAATAAATTATTTTTTAAAGTTAAATTTTTCATTTAATCTTACTATAGTTTTGAAGCTATCATAAAATTCTGTAATTCATTCATACCCCTTTGGATTTTTGTACAGTATGAATAATTATGAATTTCCATTTCTTATTTCTGTATTTCGAAAATTTTAATATAAATAAATATTTTTATCTTTTAAATCTGAAATTACAATCAAATACATTATAAATATTTTTGTAATTAAAATTTTTATTTAAAAAAGAAAAGTCTGTAAATTAAGAAAGGTTTTTTCCTAATATTCTGATTTCCTCGTACTTTTTTAGTCAATCAGTTTTATCATAATATTTTTCAAAAATGATTTAAAAATTTACATTTCTAAAGAAACATGCATTTAAAATCAGACATTTATTGCTTTACTAAAAAAAATTCTTAAATGTTACCTAATGTTAAACTAAAAAAATAAAGCTTTTACATTTTCTAATTTTAATGATTAAAGCTCTAACATGCAAAAAAATTTTAAGATTTAGATTTTTTACAAATCAAAATATTATTTCCCTGATTGAAGTTAAATATACGTTTGTAATATTTTCAGTTTTATAAAAAAATACAGTTTTATATTCTCTTAGTAAATATTTAAAAGCTATTTTCAAACTAACTTAATGGGAAAATAGCAAAAATCATTTTATATAGGAGGTAAAAGTATATTTTTAAAAACTTTTTTTTCATAATATTACGATTATACCACATCAAACTCATTTCTTTTTATAGATTTATTTGAAATGTTTTTGTAGGGCTTTTTGTGTAAAATTTTTTACATAAAAAACTAGTACTAAAGTTGAATCTTTTATTCATTTTCATATATTTCAAAAACATCTTTTTATGCCTTTTCTGTTTAATAGTGAATTATGTTTATCTTATGTTTCCTATTATTTTAGACAAAATAAACTTCAAGTATGCATTATCGTAACAGTCTATATTATTTTATTGCTTGAATATCCGTAAATATTAAATCATTATTTTTATTTAAAATCTATACATATAAATACTCTTTGTATCAAATTATACACAACAAATAATTAAACAATTAAAATTAATAATTTTATGACGAAAATATATTGTTAAATATTACTGTCTTTAAAATTAATATCTTACAGTTTTTTAGAATGTGAGTATTTGTTAATTTGAAAAAAAAATCAAATGTTATGTTCCAAAATATATTAATATACTTAATTAAAAATAAATAGGATTAATGAAATCATTTATATTGTATCGATTTTAGAAGTCTAAAAATTGCTACGAATTCTTCACTCCAAAAAATTGCTGGTGAGCATCTATGGTAAAAAAGATAAGTCATCTTTTATTTCTATTATGATCTTTACTTAGGAATTATTATAAATCATTTGCTCTGCTTAAAAATAGTTAAAAATAAAAAAGTCTTTAATTATGCTGAATATTACCAAAGAATTCATGATTTATGCATTCTTTAAATTAGTCCATATTCTACTTAATAATAACTTACACACACACACAATGAGTGAATTTTTCAAATAAGTATCAACTTTTTATAACCTTTGATTGTATAGAAAGTATTTCGTTACTATTAAAATTTATATTGGTTATTCTAATAATAAAAGGTAAGTGAAATTGGTAATTTAGGAAAAACAGTAATTTAAAAAAAATTTGAAAGTTAATTTATTATTTTTAAATACCTGATTTTTAGTATTTTTTAAAATTTTATTTTTCTTGCTTGGAAACACACTTCTGTGTTATGTAATGTAAATGACGAGGGAACGGAAAAGTCAGAGCAATAACAGATAAATTGCGAGACAATTATTTCGTTGTTTATGCTTCTGAACTTAAAGGCTTAGAGCCAAATAATATATATTTCATAATAAGGATGGCCTTTATTATCTCCCTGGAATGTGGCAACAACGAACTTTACAAAGAGACTCTTTAAAGTATCTCTAATTCAGTGTATTTAAGCACATAGGTCTTAGATTCTTATTTTCATATTATTTCTTTTGAATAAAAAATATGAAAAAGAATTTCCACTTTATTTAAAAAACTTAACCGATTATTTCAATGATAGTTTCATTATATATTCAATAGAAATATATTTAGCACATTTCTAATAATAAATCATTTCTCCTATAATTAGTTTCCAAGTTTCCAATGCACTCCACTAAATGATGTATTTGATATAATTTCTTTTATTCCAAATTCATATATATATATATATATATATATATATATATATATATATATATATATATATATATATATATATATATATATATATATATATATATATATATATATATATATATATATATATATATATATATATATATATATATATATATATATATATATATATATTTATATATATATATATATATATATATATATATTTATATATATATATATAAGAAGTACTGACCACACGTCTTCACAACGGAACTTATCGCCATCATGAGTGGACTTTCTTTGTTAGATAACAATATACGAAATGATTTCTCGGAGATATGGATCCTTACATACTGTCGATCCTGGATCCAGCATCTTTTCAATATTGTAATCCATCGGCGACAGTATTAGTAGATATATGCTATTCTTATTGAAAAGCCTTTCAGTTCGACACCCAATCCACCTTCAGTGGGTCCCCTCGCATGTTGGTCTGCCTGGGAATGAAGTAGCCGAAAACCATGCAAAGGCTGCCGCCAGTAATCTTTTGAACCCGAAAGATCGCATGGCACTAACACCATCAGAGATCTCTCCCATTACTAAACAACTTACTTCTAAAATCTGGTCTGACCCTCCTGCTCACCCTTGGTACTTCCAAAGACATCCTGGAGCGCCAAAATATTTAAGGGCCCCAGAATACATCAGACGACATTGTCTCGACTTTCTACTGGCCACTTGAAGTGTATGATTTTTGAAGACGGTGAAAGAAAATACCCATCATGCCCCAAAAGCGACAATGCTCCGTTTTGCCCGCAACACATCTTGAAGTGCTTGGAGTTTTCTCGTGAAGAGGCTGTGAAAAGTCCACATCTGCTTTTGGACTTTTTGGCTATCTATCATCTCATGGATTAATGATATATATACATGTGTGTGTGTGTATACGTTCATGTATGTATATTCACAAGTTACACTTTGATGCTACATTAATAAATTAACATAAAGTTTATAATCATTGCTTTGTAAGTTTCTAGATAAATATATTAAATCATCACTGCAAATATAATCTTTCAATCACAAATGTAATAAATTTTACCGAAAATTCACTATCGAACACATTTAAATATCATCAATGATATTTGCAAATTGATCATTCAGTGAAAATAAGTGATAGTTACTTTTATTAGAAAAAAATATTTATTTACATATAAAAGCAGTTTTCATAAAGACAACATAGTATAGCATGAAAAAATTCTTCATCTTTTTTTTCCAAGTAATTAAAGATTGAAATAGAGTATTCATTTTTTAATGAGACTATTTTTATATTTGTAATGGCATTTCTGTACTCCTTTTCAATTTTAAGGTTTACAATATGAAATTATATTTAAAATAATTTAATTATTTTTAAATGAGCATATTGAGTAAGATGAGAAAATATACAAATTTTAATTACTTTTGTAAATATTAAATATATTATTTTGAAGTAAATAATATAACCTTATAAATGATGACCCAACTGCACAATTGCAACTCTATTTTTCAAAAGAAATAAAAAAATGATATAATTAGTTTTTGTAAAATTAAGAGTGTCTTTCAATTATTTATTTATCTTTAAATTAAAAATTATAAGCATTTTTTTTACCGAAAACAATATGCTTTATATATTCGTAATGCATGCAATTTCCTTTTTACCATTTAAATGAAAATGCAGTCAAAAAAGCGATACAATACATTAACAAGAAAATAAAATTATGGATAGTCACAATTCTGGTAATAACTAAAGAAAAATTGCCAAAAAGTTTGATAATTTTCCTAATTAGTAAATGTGAAATTGTTTCACTAAAATTTATTTTTCTCACAAAAATTATGTTTTAACCTTACAGTCAAGTAATTTTATTTTCAGCATGCTGCTATTTGTCCCATTTCTCATATCAATCATCTTGAATTTATTTTGAATTTCTTTATTAAATTTGATTTAAAATAATACATTTCATGGAAATTTTTGCTTTTTTACAACCTAATATTACTTTTCTGGTATTGTTGCTTTATAATAAAAAGTAAATGATTTTGGAAATAACATAGTATCCATCACATCTTTTAATATATTTCATTAAGTATTTATTAACTTTTTTGGATACTTTTATGATGCAGATATCTCACATGAAGAAAGTTGCTAGCTTTTGCATAGTAACATGCATTATGCAATATCAAATTGTACTGAGTAATGTACATTACTTTTGTTGCTATTTTGTATGAGAAAAGATTGGATATTTTATTATGAAAATATCCAAAAAGAAAGATGTCACATATAAACAAACAAAAAATTCCTCTCGTATAGTTAATTACAGAAAACTGAAAAGTCATAAAGCACTAACATTAAATTCATCATAAATTTAAGTTGAATTATAATTTATTACGATTTAATTCCTTACGTAATTTGTCTTCTAGGAGATAATAGATGAAAATTGCTGATTGGATCCCAACAAGACTCAACAACAGGAGAAACATTAGATGCTGACAAGATGTATATCGTTTCTTTTCTGCACTTAATCAATCTTCAGCAATGATTGCTATACACAATCGTCGCCAAGACTGAAAGACGCCATTCTGGCATCTAGAGCTTAAATGAAAGTACCCTTTGATTAATGGCATCAAATGGTTATTTCGATTGCTTTCTATGCACAAAATCGATGCATTTATGAAGCAGTCGTTTCCGAAACTCATTTTTTTATAAAATTAACTTCTCTTAATTGTTAAACTATATTTCTGATAATATGAAAAACACTATCAACTAAATGGAACATAAACAGGGAATATTTATTTATATCATGTAATTTTCCACAATGTGGGATAAATAATTTGATTTTTTAAATGAATTATAAGCGCATTGTTGTTTATATCTTTTCTTAAATAATTTATAATTATCCTTAATTTTGTTTAAATATGTTGCATTTTTAATAATTCTTAAATACCGATTGGTTATAATTAAACTTCCCTTATTATAAACAACACCCTGAAGCACAAAAGAGTGAACGGAATGACAATGAAATTTTATATATGGGCTATACACGAAATACGGTTCAGGAATTTCGAAAACAATGCTCTCCAGAGGGTGTAGTTTTAGGAAAAATATGAAACTTAACACAATAAACGACCATTTAAAACAGAATAAAAAATTTAAAAACTCCATAATGAGAATTATGAGTAATAACTGTGAAAAGCTGTCAGTTGTATGCAAAAAATGTCGAGATTTGCGTGCTTGGGAAGAAGAAAAAGCTTTATGCAAACAGGTTAAAGTAAAAAACGCTTGCAGACCTTGTCCGATTTAAGTTAATACTTAATAGTACAAAGTCTGCAAGCTTTGAGACAGTACTAATAACTGTCTCTTTAGCTGAAGTGCTTTATAGGTGAAATTATTTAAAAAAAACAAGGGGTGCAGTTCTTCATATTTGTCATAAAAAGAACATATATTGCATGGACCTATGTGTACTTAGTTTACAGGTCATGATCAAGAAGTTTTAAGAAATGGGGAAATTAGGAGATCAACCTAAGACACCGTAAACGTGTCACACTGGTACTTGTTGATACTTTCAAGACAGCTGTTGGCACACAGTTACAGACATCAGAGTTTGGGGCCAGTTGCGCTAATGCAGAAAGACGTTTCTCGACAGAAAAGCTATTCCTACAGAACCTTTCGAAAAGTACTCAGAAATATAATACACTACTTCCAATAAAAGATCCTCTTTACACGATAAGAGCTTGGATGGGGACAGACCAACGTCTCTCATTCGCAGTCAGTTGTCATAACAGATTACGTGATGATCTATCATAGCCTTGGAATATTCTATAAAGTGATGCGGCTCATTCCTTTCTCGATGGAACATTCAACACATAGAACTGACGTATTTGGGTTGAAGAAAACGTGCATAACTACATTAAAATCCCTTTAGAGTTTCCAAAAGATACTATCTAATGTGAATTCACTGTAACATTCAATCTTAGGTCAATTATCTTTGAGGAAGTCTGTGAAAATGGGTCTGTCAAACTGTCAGTTACGGGCGTTTGCGATCATTACATGCTGCACAGATTGTTTGTGCCCAACTATAGCAAAAGCGAGTCCTTGTATCGACCATTTTCATGCAAAACGGTGTTCTCCACATATCCATGGATATGTGAAGGGGTTGTTACTCCAACACTTCCCAGATGAATGTTTTATTAGTCATCCTTTTCCTAATCTATGGCCACCACATTCCTTGCAACTTCCGGCTATGATCGATTTCAAAAGTCTGCTGTATCGTGGAGGCATTGCGACGTTGAAATACTTAAAGAATGCCATTACACTTAACGTGTGAGGCCTTACAACCGATCAGTTATGGTATGTTGTTGAACACATTTTCCATCGACTTGAAATTTTCCAGGTATATGAGTGTGTCTACGTGAAGTAGTTTTCTAAGAATCGTCTTGGACACGATTAATAGTTCTCACGTGCAATTGGATCCTTATTTGTTCTTATTTCCGCAAGCTGAACTTTTTTGTTTCTCTCTTAACTTAATCTTTCGATGACAAGGTGACCAGATATTTGTCAATAAATATGAGTATTGTTTTTGTATTTTCCTTTTTGTCGTTTATTGAGTTAAATCTTTTGTCTTTTCAGATGGATGGACTGTTTGTAACTAAATTTGATTTTCAAAATTCCGTGAGTGCATCTCGTAATAGCCCATATGCAAAATTTAATTGCATTCTGCTCACCAGTTTGCGCTGTTGGATGGCGTTTATAGAAGTTTAATTATATTCACCCGTGGTATATTATAAATGAATTTTTATATTATTTAAGACTGAATTTTTATATGAATGTTATATCGGAGTGATATCAAAAAATGTGTTTTAATTTATCAACCAAAAAATTAAAAAATAAAATATACTATAATTTTTCAAATGCATTATGTATTGTATGCAGTCGCTATTAATTTCATATTGTTCTTAAACTATTTAAATGAATAAGTATTCCTATAAAATTATTAAAAGTTTTGATATGTTATGAATTCCATAACATATGACGAGTCAAAAATCAATTCGATTTATTAATAGCTAGGGATACGTCACTGAGAAGCGATGCCACGTAAAACGATTTGGCGACTTTGGTTTTATCTCTGAGCGAAGTGATATCTACTAATATCAATATACAAAGAATGTGTTTTATTTTAATCTAAGAGAAAACTAGACAATATTTGGTAAAAAAAAAAGCTGTCTAAAGTAATGAGTATTTATTTTTGTCACTGCTGACAACTGTAAAACTTAAGCATAGATGCCCACAGTTTAGTTGCTTAACAACATATGTCATTAAGCAACATATTTCTGTAAAATTACACTTACGACGCACAATAATATGGACGATCTCCAAAGAGATTGTTTTCCCTATGAAGTTTGTAAATGCAATTTACTAGAGGAAATTGTTCCCCCATGTACTTCATGTTTCTCTTAATGTTGTTTCAAAGCAAACAATTTCTATTCCTATCCTAATGGGGACGCTTAGGGATATCTTATAGAAACTTCAATCTTTTAGGATTATTTAAAAGTATTGGTGAAAATAAAGGATTATAACTAGATAGAATATTCCGCAGATAAGCAGAAACAGTTTATACTCATGCCACAAAGCATAAATATTTATAAGTACAAGAGACTGATTTATGATCTTCGAAATTTATCTTTTTTTACTTCTAAACGTCAATGTTATTTGTTCCAAATTCGTAATCATCAGTTCATTTACGCAAACACACTAAATATTAAATTTATTTAGCTCAAATAAATTTTTCTGAGTGCACAAAATATAATGTATAAGAACATAGTTCTCCTTTCAAATAATCTTACAAATATAAAAAAAATGTGTAATTCATAAAATATAAATTTTAATATTAATTCAAAATTAATTGAAAGTAAAAATTCCAAAAACACGTTTTTACTTTTACCAATTATTGTTATCATGTTATACCAGTGATCCAATTTTTTTCCAATTATCGTATATATACTCTGCCTTTTTGAAGATGAAACTTCAATAAACTGACCTTTTCAGGATCTTACACATAATACACATTATTTTACACATTACAAATAACAAAAGAAACATGAAATGAAATGAGAAAACAATCAAAATAATTTAAATAGGATTGTTTATAAATATAAAATGTATTAATATTTTCTGAAATTAATTAACTCTCAATTAAGTTTAAAAAGGGTTGAAATTCGTAATAAAACTTCATAGTGTTAAATTTTGCTGTGATTTAGCTGCTAAAGGAACTGCTTAATTATATAAATGTTAAATTATATGAATGTTGCTATAAATGTTAAAATGAACGTTTAAAATGATATTTCATTGATGTAATAAAAATAATTTTAATTTTCTTAAAATGTAAATTGACAGTTTTAATACTGTTATTTTAGAAGGATGTCACTTCATTTGTTACACATTAAATTTAGATTTCAATAATAATTTTTGTCAATTTTTCTTTGCTTAGATCAGCAACAATATTTATGCGATACTGCAAGCTTTTATAAGAGTTAAAAATGTAAAGCTTTTATAAGAATGCATATAGGTATTTGCTTCTATTCTTTATCATCATGATAAATTGACAACTCTCGAAATGAATATCAGTATTTTTTAGTTTTCAAGTTGAAATGAAAAAAAAGTTTTTATAAATGTAAAAAAATGTTTTTAAAATATTAAAAATTCTACGAAAAAACGAAAATGTAAAATTTAAAGTAATCTGATAATCAGTCATTAAAATATACTTTATTACTTACAAACACGACGGTTTTATTTCGGTATATTAGATTTACCTATTCATATTAATATATCATTATCATATTATGAGTTACCTCTTTCAGGAGCTTTTATGGACTTTATTCATTTGACAAGCTGTCCTGCGCTTTCTCTTTTGAACTGTTTACCCGACAACTTTCACAATAAGGCTAATTTTTATTGGGCTGCCAGAGGACTTATGGCTGATAAGGCCGCTGTCTCGACGTAGGATAGAAAAAATATTATGAGTTACATAATTAATTTTATTCAATTTCAAAAATTTTTGGATGATTGTTTTGGTTTATTTATTGAATATAAACTATTTGTAATGCTAAGTAATTATCTTGCAAATAGTCTTATAACCTTGGTCAGAAGAAAAATTGGTATAAGTAGGATACCTCCCCAAAGAGATTTCGCGCCAAATCTAGCGTCCTTTGTTTTAATTATGGTGTTGCTAATTTGAGTTTTGGTTGTTTCGGATTTTTTTGTTGCCAATTTGGTTTTACTTCCGTTTAACATTATTTGTACGTCATATATATGGTTCTTTTCAGCAGCAATAACATTTGAAATTTTTGTTCTACGTTTCAATTCAAATTTTTATATGTACTTTTTAATTAAATGCATTTTTTAAAATCAATTACCTATGATGCAAATTTTTTTTTAAATCAATGGAGCAAAAAATATTAATCCTAGTTGAAATCGGGCATTGGATTTTTTTGATATAATAAGATAACCGTTGCAGATTCTTCTACATTTGACAAAACTGAGTATTTTCTGTCAATATGAAAATGGTATTTTGACGAAGAAAAAAAATGCTTTCTCGTGGTAATACTAAACTAATGTCAGAATCGTTTTGTAAAGAATTATATAAAAGATAATAAATCAGTTTATATTGTCGCATTGATAACTGCCAATTTTTTTTGCCAAAATAACTCTACAGTTTAAATTTAGTCACCATTTTACGTCACCATAGTCCAGTTTTACAAAATTAGTCTTACTGAAATGTGAAACTAACTGGATGGATTAGAGACAAACGAACAAAATGGCGAAATAAATATACCCACAGAACTAATTGTAACCTATTATATTCAAATTTAACACAACTTATAAAACAGATGCATCAAACAGAAAATATCACCGAACATTTTCGACATGGGAGCCTGACGTCATATCAAGTAAATCCATTATTGTTATTTACTTATCTCTTTTACCAGTTGTTTTGGGGTAGAAGCCAAACCAAACAACAGTTTCTTATTTATTTTCCAGTTATACTTTTTAGATTTTTTATGCTATTATGTGATTTAAAAATGTTCTAAAATTCGTATTTCTGGAACTTTGGGAAATTTTCCGTTCTAAAAGCATGTGGTTAACTTGGCATCGAAAAAAAGTCTCAATGCTCGCCAATGGGAAGATGATATCCTATTAGTTCCGAAAAATTTAAAAGTCTTCTAAAAATTTTTATAAAGTATAACATTCTTCATCTGGTAATTTTTGTTCTTCTATCATAGGTATTTGTAAATTAAGTCGAATGTATTGTAATTATAGAAAATTAAAAACAGTTAAAGAATTATTTCCATATTGCTTGAACTCACAGAAGAAAATGTAAAATTGCCATAAGTGTATTAAAATTTCTGAATATGATGGAATATTTTTCCTCTTCATTCGCTGAAAGTTGTTATTCGTCTCAGACATACTCAACTGGTTGCTGAATGGTTAATAGCATGAATTTCAATGAAAAATCTTGACAATTTGATACTTATCTCCAGTAGAGATGCTTGCAGGCTCTCGAAATCCACTTTGAACTATAAGGCCCACTAGCATTAACATTCTCGCATGAAACATGTGTTTGTAGAAGGATAAACAAACCATATTATAAGAGGCGCTTTAAAGTTCAGAAGACTATGGCATAAAATATATTCCTAATAAAGTTGTTTGTGTTGTGTTGTTGTTGTTACTTATGACACTTGGACAAGCCAAGCTCGCTATGCCTTGGCAATACGAATTTAAGTCAATTGGGAGCGTCTTTCGTTTAATCAGAGCACCATGAAGGTGAAAGTACGAATTTGCTCTTCAAATCCTCCGATAGATGGCAGCACCAGAGGATCTACTCCCTCAATTTTGGCATTGATCTGAAGGGGGAGTAAATTTCTCCAGACCATTGCACTCATGGTAACTGCTCAAAGACCGACCACAGGTCTTTCGATTTCACAGATTTAACGAGCACGTATATCGCATGTACTCGGTGGGTCTTTTGGCGGCATTGGGAATCGAACCCCGTCCTTCCGGATGGGAGACCGATAACCTAACCACTAGGCTACCACGGCCCTCCTAATAAAGTATCACTGCGAACCGATGGCTGAGTGGTTAGCGCTCCTAACTCCTGAACTGTGGGTCCTAGGTTCGAATCCGGGCATGCGCATGGATGTTTCTTTCCTTCTCTGTTCTCTCTGTGTTTCTCTGTCCTTTCTTCTGTGATGTTGTATGAATGTGGCTCGCCCTATAAACGGGTTTGTGGTGGTATGGCGCGGGGAACGCTACTCGCCTCCGTGACTTGGTTCACAGGTGCCCGCTGGGTAACGACAAATGAGTAGCAGGTTCTGTCCTTGTTGTGGCATAGGGTTCAACCCTCATGTGCCCACCATTGGAAAAAAATCACTAAAACAGCAAGAATATTATAAACTATCATACAAAAATCAATCTTCCTTTTAAGAATTTTCTATTCAGATTTAACATTTAATAAAGAAAAGAAATTCAATATGATGGAAACAATTTCTGTGATAATATTCTTTGAAATTGAATTTTAAGCATAATTATTTATGTCTGTAGAAACTTAGATAGTAATTTCGAAGTTGGAACTTTAATATATGTTCAAAATATATGTTTACTTAAGTCTTAAGTAGAAAAAAAGGATTACACATTTTGCATAAGACTTTAAGACTTTCATTTAAGATCAAAAATTGAATTTGAATATATATATATATATATATATATATATATATATATATATATATATATATATATATATATATATATATATGTATAAACAACGTATATTTATTGAAAAGCAATTTGCTAAAATTAATGGAATGCTTATATTACAAAACTTTTGATTTTGGGGAAATATATTTTGTTTAAAAACATTTTTCTAAGGGAATCAAATTGTTAAAAATTTTTGTCAAGTTTGGGAAATTCTAAATTTGCAATGACGAATTATTGGAATTATTTTTCGTTTTACAACGTAATATGAATATTAAAACTGTTTAATATGTTGAGTTTATACCGGAAAATTGATTTATTTTAAAATAGAGATTTCGTAATTTATAAATACCTTTAAAAAGCGTATGTTTAGTATCAAGTGAATTGTGTAATTTTTGTTAAATTCACAAGCTATTTGTCGTATTTTAATTTTTCGTCTATGATGATGTCTAATTAATAAAATTATTTGATGCAATAATTACTAAAAATCAAAATCTTCCCACTGTTTTTTGTAATTTGATGTTTTTTCAATGAATTAAAATAATAAAACGTTTTTTTCCCTTGTATATACCATACCAATTAAAACTCACCGATAAAGTTGCATACACATTGTACTGTACCTTGCTTTAGAGTTCGTGTTGAATGAGAGTCAATAAAACAATTTCTTAAAATTCACAAGACTTATTCGGGCTATTTCTACAAGATGTATAAAAAATTCCAGCTATGGAAATCATAATTACACGATTCCAATTTCAGCTTTTACAACATGAAACTTTTTCAAACACACAAGTCTCTAATACCTCAGATAGATAACAGCTTCTATATACCAGACTTATTTAAGACTGTTCTTCTAAACCATGGTTTCCCAAACTTTTTTTTCTCGTGGACCTCTTTCAAAGTGTTACTGTTTTATAGGTGGATCCCCTGCTGCTAACAAAAAGTACCTAGAAACTAACAAAAACGACTTAAACAAAAAAGTACCTAGGTACTTAAAGTTTAATCTTCCTTGGCTTTTTGTTCTTTTACCGAAGTTTAGAATAATCTCTAGTATTCATAATGTTTAATACATAACTACCTACTACACTCTAGTAGTAAAACAAATATAATATGATTGATAAATTACAATATACAATACAAATATGTATAAAAAATAGGCAGAAACTTACTTTTCCGGCACTGCAAACACTGACATCGATTCACTCACAGTCACATTTTTATGTTTAAAATCCCTGAAACAAATGAGTAACGTTTTGTTCTTGGCATTCGTATTTATACTAATGTAGATGGCAAGCACAGCGCATGTCGCATTTCATCCCTTTGCAGGTCTAAATAAGCAACAAAAATGAACTTATATGTAAAATATTTAGTGTTAAAAGTGTTAAATTTTTATAACATCTATAAATAAAATAGTAAAATCTTTATTAAAATAAAAATTGTTAATGATCATACATTTTCTATCATGAAACTTTTAATCATAAAAATCAATTTTCATATATTTTTTTTCTAAAAAGAAATTCGAGTGGTTGTAATATTTCTATTTTTTATAATTTTAGTCTTTTAGTCTTAATAATTATCCCAGGAACTATTTTGTATTAAATTTTAAGGTCATATACATTCACCATTAAGCCGACCGATGGCTGAGTGGTTAGCCTTCCTGAGCTGTGGGTCCCGGGCTCGAATCCTGGTTTGGGCATGGATGTCACTTTCTTTCTCTGGTTTTCTCTCCTCTTTCTTCTGTGGTGATGTATGAATGTGGCCCACCCTATAAACAGGTTTTTGGAGGTACGGCGCGGGCAACGCTACTCACCTCCGTGACTTGGTTCACAGGTGCTCGATGGGTAACGACAAACTGAGTAGCAGTTTCTGGACTTTGTTGGGGCATAGGGTTCGTCCCTCAGAGTGCCCACCGTTGGAAAAAAATATTCATCATTAATTATTATAAAATATATACATTAATAATATTCCTCAATATATATTTTTCGTAACTATTTAATATTAAAAATAATATGCAAGCATTTTATTATTTCTATTAGAGTTTTATGTAATAATAACTATATAGTTAAGTTGGTGACTCTTTACCATTGAATCAATAGTTCATAGGTTCGATTCTTGATATGGGTTTGAAAGTTGTAATAGTTTTATATCCTTTCAAACGGGATATCGCAATCTATTTGTCATTGTGTTTAAAAAATTTTACTCTTGAATAATAAATAATCTAAACCTCTATAATGTAGAATTTTCCTGAATTGTTTTGCACTGTATTACTACGCTGTATCTAGTCATGAGTTGGTCTCTACCATATAAATAGAAGCAGACAGGCGGGAATTTTCGAAATTTAAAGAGTAATTAGATCAGAAGTAACTTAATTAACCTTTTCTAGCTAAGTTGAGAACTCTTTATCCTTTGATTCAATAGTTCGTGGGCTCAATTCTCTCCTTGGGTTTGGAAGTTATAATAGCTTAAAATCCTTTCAAACGGTAGATCGCAACCTGTTTGTCTTTGTATTTAAAAAGTTACTCCTGAATAACAAATGTACTAAACCTATCTAATGTAGGATTTTTCTGAATTTGCACCAGCTTAATACGCTGTATCTAGTCATGAGTTGGTCTCTACCATTTGGCAGGCGGGACTCTTCATAATTTAGAAAGGACCAAGTACACGACTTTAAATACTTGATCTTTATTCTCAAGAGCTATCACTTCACTTGGAGGAAATTGCGACCATGAGCTACTTAAAGTGTAAAGCCATATTTAATGAACTTTACGGTTCTTCTGTTAAGTTGGGACCGAACTCACTACCTTCCGATATTGAAAATGGCACCCAAACCAATCAAGCTACTGTTAAATCTAGAGTATTTTGATAATTTTAAATTTCAAACGATGAATAGTTTTTAATTCTTATAATAGAGACGTAATCATTAATTTGGGCATGTTTAAATAACAAGTAATAATAATCAAATGCAATTTGGGATAAAAGATTTCAAAAGAAAAATATTAATTGGTTCAATAGATTCGTGAATCAGTTAATAAACATTTTTCCTGAGCGTCATTAATAGTTTATCCAATGAAAATAAATTTTTGAACAATTTTAAATTATTCCGAGACATTGTCAATTATCAAAATATTTTATTATGTTTTTGATTCAATCATTTTTTCCTTAATTATTTATTTTTTTAATTTGATTCTAATACATATTTATCTTTATGCAAATCAAACTGTTGAACATCGAGAAACTCTTTTCTAATCTTTTCGAAAGAGAATAGAAATTTTTTATACAGAATTTTGATGTTGTAGTGCAAAGTAAATAATGGACATAAGTGTCATGAGATATTGTACATATATATATATATATATATATATATATATATATATATATATATATATATATATATATATATATATATATATATATATATATATATATATATATATATATATATATATATATATATATATATATATAAATGTATGAGACTTTTATTGAGAAATCGGAATTTATAAAATATTTAAGATTATTTGTGTGTTTCAAAAGAAATTTCTCTAAAAAATTTTTTTTATGTTTAAGTTTGTCGTTTTCTAACGTAAATAAAGAAAACATATCATACATTTGGGAGTAAGGAAGAATAAGTGAAGTTGAAGAGAGCTCGTTTCATTTTTCCCGTTTGTATTTTCCTGACGTGTTATATTCGTAAATATAGATAGGATTGAGAACAAACTAAAATAATAGTCTTTTCGCGAGAGGTATTTTATAATATATTTTTTAATAGCACACATGCAATTATCCAGCAAAATAATACCAATTCACGATATCCAAATTTTTTATACTGCTATTTAGTGAATAAATATATTTTGCGAATGAAACATGTTTAAATATATTAACAAGAACCTCATGAATATCTGAATTATTAAATTTGAAGAAAGAAATCAGTTAGATTAAATCTCTGTTAATGTAAAGTGTTTGTGTGTGTGATTAGCTAATTATTTAGTGCGTCTTATTTTGCGTCAAATTAAAACCATTAAAAATAATTTCTAATTGTGTTTATTAAATGAAAAATATTTGCATATTTGTTACGCAAAAAATAGTAAAATATATTTTTGAGAATTAAATTATTTTCCTGAAGAAGGATACTTAAACATGCATTTTGAGTGCAATATGTTTTTGTTTACGAATAAACATAAAATTATACGTAAATATTTTTTTAAATAATGCATTTAATTTTTCTCTGCACCAAACGTAATTGTAATATTTTGGTGTAGTGAAACATTGAAAACGAAAATAAATATGTATATTGATACCCGAAGACAAAAAATTGATTGTTATTTAAAATAATTAAATGTAAATAAATGGATATAATCATAGTTATTGATATCGTGACTTTCATAATATTAATAGAAACAATAAAAATGTTTGTATACTTTATAGCAAAAGTTTAACGCTTCTTTCCCTAAAGACTTTGAATCAAGGCCGTGCTTGACCTGGTTGGTTAGGTTGTCGTGCTCATTATAAGAAGGTAATGAGTTCGAATCTCGGCTGACCGAAGATTCGTCGTGTTCACTCATGGCGGCTGGGGCACGTTAAAACTAGGCATGGTCGCGATGTCCTCCAAGTGAAATGATACCTCTGGGGTGGTACGCCTAGAAGTTGGGGTCTTCTGCTTAGTCCCTGATTCAAAATCACGAAGTCTCCACTCGGCTGCTTCTATCTAACTGACCCAACTGAGGGTTAGGTGCAGCGAAGCATGCTGCTGCAACAACAGACTTTGAATTCTAATATAGCATTGAAATCACATGAACTGCTGTACCTGTCTACAAGCATTCAAACTATTCTAACTAACTCTATTCTCAAATGAATAAGTGTTACCATTGCCAACAGAGACAACTGTCTTAGGTACCCATTTCTTGATATATTTTCCTCAAAATTTTCTTAACATTTTAAGTACTGTTCTTTAAGTTATAATGCATGTACTATCAATATTATCTTCATTTTCATTTCTGTAGCTATTTATGGAGCT
Source organism: Latrodectus hesperus (assembly GCA_037975125.1). Classification (NCBI taxonomy): domain Eukaryota; kingdom Metazoa; phylum Arthropoda; class Arachnida; order Araneae; family Theridiidae; genus Latrodectus; species Latrodectus hesperus. The sequence goes on from CM075860.1 coordinate 49,870,683, forward strand.
AATTATACATTCATATTTCAAAATAATATCTAATAACAATATCATCGGAAAATAATGGCTTCATACCGTTTTGTCACAGAATTTACAGTACTATCTTTAGTGCATTTGCTCATTATTTCTTGATAAATATATTTTATGTATTCATTATTAAAATATAAAAGTAGGTGGTGGCTGTAAATCACTTAAAAGTACAATTTATGTGAGCAAACAGTTGTTTTTTTTACATGTCTTTTATAAGCATTGATTTGATATTAATTAAAATTCTTTGCAAAATATTATTTAACTAGTTATAAGAATTTTAACATGCATTCTCTTTGAAATTACTGTCTTGATATATTTAGTGAATTTTTTAGTAATTGAAATTTCGATTTAAAATAAGAAAATTTTTAAAATATAATTCAAACTTGTGATGGTTATTTATAGATGGTCTTGTTTACAAAATTTGGATTGTATTCTAAATCATTAACACTGAAATGAAGGACTTTTGGTTTTCTTTAGTTAATACTGATTCTACTTATCAAATATACTTATACAGTCTGATTGACGTTTCTTTTGGATTTATAAATATACAAATCATTTATCAATTTGTGTCCATCCTGACTTTATCAGTTTGTTTTCAAACAGGGAAAATACGATTTGGAATGGATTCATTATTTAACTTGCACTGAAAAATAAGGAAGTTAAATGTGAAAGAAAATCATTTTTATAATATTTCTTAACTGTTTCTGTTATTTTAAATCAAGCAAATAAAATATTTGCTACATTTTTTACTTACGTACAATGTAAAAATATTTCATTAACATCCTAAACATTTACAATTTTCTATTTTATAAAGATTATAAGAAAAATACAGAATTCATACCTATAAAAAGTTTCGATAAAACAACACAATGTATATAATGAGATTAGAAAAATAAAATTTTTAAGTAAAAAACATGTAGCAATTTTTAATATCTTAAAATTGTTAAATATTTGATATCTTCTAAAAAGATATCTTGTTGAAAAATATTGACTTTCGGCATATTTTCTTTGATTTTTAAAAGCTGGTAAAAGATAACCAAAGATGAAAATGAAAAATAAATTAACTGTTGGAGTATTCGAATATGGCTTATAATGTTGTGTTTTTATGAAGAAACATAGAAATTTGCTCATGAAAAGCAGCTTAGAAGTTATTTATTTGTTTTAAGTAGATATTAAAGTAAACTGTATAAAAAGGAATGTGTTTGCGAATAAATGATGATATTAAAAAAAAAAATGTTTGTGAAATCAGTCTTCTTAACAAAAGAAAAATTCTTTCACTGTAGTTTTATATCTCTAGGATGTGGTTAGGGTATCAGCCTTCCATCTAGAAGGACGGGGTTCGATTCCCAATGCCGCCAAACACCCACCGATTTACGTGCTCGTTAAATCTGTGGAATCGAAAGTCCTGTGGTCGGTCGTTGAGCAGTTACCATGGGTGCAATGGTCTGGAGAAAATTTCATCCCCCTTCAGATCAATGTCAAAATTGAGGGAGTGGTTTCTCTGGTGGTGCCATCTATCGGAGGATTTTAAAAAGAGCAAAGACGTACTTTCACCTTCATGGTGCTCTGATTAAAACGAAAGACGCTCCCTACTGACTTAAATTCGCACTTCCAAGGCATGGCTTGTCCAAGAGTCATAAGTAGTAACAACAACAACAACAAATATCTTTGTATGGTGATCTGTAAAACATTAAGAATATTAATATTTTCCTTTATAAGCATTTCTCAACTATAAATTTTTGGTATTGACTTTCACACTTTTTTATATTTATTTAATAATTTAATTAGACATATAACTAAGACATTCACAGCAAATTGTTTTCTTTAAATTTCTGACGTTTATTAAAATATGAAAAATCTGTGTGGAAGTTATAAAAAATTATAAGAAACTCTGAAAACAGAGAGGAAAAATTAATAAAGCAATGAACCTTTCTTACGCGGAAATATTTGATAAAAACTTTCTCTAATTCCTATTATTTTTTAGCCAAATATTTTTAATTTTCAATTTTAAACAAATAGTCACATTTTAGGCTCTGCATTCATACATTTTTGCATAACTCACATTTTATGAGAACTTTGTAAAACAAGCCACTCTTCAGAAATTTTAATTTATAAACTATTATTTCTTTTTACACTAAAATATGAGCTTTTGCTAACAGTATTTTATAAAATATGTAAACATCTTTTTTTACAATAAAAAATACTATTTAATTTTTCAAAAATAGACATGTTGTATAAATTTTTCAATTTTAAACAGTATTCATATATGTATTCAACATGATGAGAATGTGTATGACTAATGAAAGCTTTTAGTTATCATGTTCTTAAAAAATTTCATCATTTCCTTTTGATGAGGTACTAATTTTTTCATAAATATATCGCGATTTTCTTACGTAAACTTACTTATTTAACCCAATAATTATTATTTAATATACTTATTTAATTATGTAATATTATTATTTATAAATATATAATATAAATATTTAATAAATATTAATGCCTAAACCAATATTCTTCGAATATTTCTAAAAGGAGTTTAATCTATAATAATGAATTTATTATTTAAAAACATAATTTTAAATCAATTTACAAATATTTTAAAGTGATGTAAAAACAGAGGATATAATACTAAATGTAAAGGCAGCATTTTTTCATTCGTATGAATGCAAAAATTAAAAAAAAAATTAGTTATCAGATGAATAAAAATTTTAATATATATATATATATATATATATATATATATATATATATATATATATATATATATATATATATATATATATATATATATATATATATATATATATATATATATATATATATATATATATATATAAATCAATATTTGAAATTACATTTACTTCAAATATGGTAATAAAATTAATGAATTTTAAACTATTTTCCAGAAAATATTATCGCAGTGTCTTTATAATATATAATATATTACGTTGAAATTTTTGTACTTAATGCAGAGCAGCATTAAAATACGAAACTTTTTTCTTTTCCAAGGATACTATAATGTGTAATTGCAATTTATTTTCTAAAAGAAAGCTTTTCTTGGAAATTTTAATTTATGTATTTCCTGATGCATATAAAAGCACAATATATTTTTCAGTAACAATCCTTTAATCGCAAAGTAACATTATAAATTAGAAGAATGTTGGAATTTTCTTTAAGGAGTTCCACCATTTTTCATAGAAATTTTCTGTTTGCTTTCATTTTTTACTTTTTAAGCAAGTATTTATCTTTTCCTTTTTCTTCTAACTACCATTTTTCTGTTGTTTATAACATTTTCCTTGTTATTAAGGAAACTGAAGTCAGTTAAAAAATATTTCCAGCGAGAGATGTTGTCTCGCGTGGTTTTGATGCAATTTTCGCGTGAATAAAAGCGTCTATAATTTATCATTACATTTTTTTACTCCCACGCTTGTATACATTTTGTTTCTCTATAGGGCATTGAAAAACTAGCATTATATTTTATGCTAATGTATTTTATAGACATTATTGCTATTTTAAATATATTTTCTCAAAATTTGCTAAAGTTGGCCTTTTTTTATTGTTTTACAATTTTTACACAAAATGTATGATTCTAAAATATTTCTTTTATGCTTGGACTCAATAATCAATAAATTAAACATTTGTGTAATTTTTAACTTGTAAAGTTAAAAAAAGGGGCAAAATCATCTTTCCTTCAACATCATTTTTAATTTATGTATACATTAGTATTGGAAAATTACAAATTTTTTTAAAATAAATTACGACCTGGAATAAAATTATTCAAATTTAAGTCTTGACTTTTTACAATTCACAAATATGTAAATTAATTAGGAAATTTATATTTAAGAGTTAAGTAAAATCACCCAGGAAATTTTCAGGTTATAAGTAAGTAAAAATATTTCTTCTCGAGCGGTATTCCACTAACGGTTCTTTTCTCTTGAGAAAGATATTTTTATATTGTTAAAAATGTTGATAGTACTAATGGGATACTTAATATAAATGTAATAAAATAATTTTATTCATTATTTCATTTACAATAGGTAAAATATCATGGATGATATATATATATATATATATATATATATATATATATATATATATATATATATATATATATATATATATATATATATATATATATATATATATATATATATATATATATATATATATATATATATATATATATATATATATATATATATATATATATATATATATATATATATATATATATATATATATATATATATATATATATATATATATATATATATATATATATATATATATATATATATATATATATATATATATATGTATATATATATATATATATATATATGTATATGTATATATATATATATATATATATATATATATATATATATATATATATATATATATATATATATATATATATATATATATATATATATATATATATATATATATATATATATATATATATATATATATATATATATATATATATATATGTATATGTATATATATATATATATATATATATATATATATATATATATATATATATATATATATATATATATATATATATATATATATATATATATATATATATATATATATATATATATATATACATATACATATACATATATATATATATATATATATATATATATATATATATATATATATATATATATATATATATATATATATATATATATACATATATATATATATATATATATATATATATATATATATATATATATATATATATATATATATATATATATATATATATATATATATATATATATATATATATATATATATATATATATATATATATATATATATATATATATATATATATATATATATATATATATATATATATATATATATATATATATATATATATATATATATATATATATATATATATATATATATATATATATATATATATATATATATACATATATATATATATATATATATATATATATATATATATATATATATATATATATATATATATATATATATATATATATATATATATATATATATATATATATATATATATATATATATATATATATATATATATATATATATATATATATATATATATATATATATATATATATATATATATATATATATATATATATATATATATATATATATATATATATATATATATATATATATATATATATATATATATATATATATATATATATATATATATATATAAAAATAATACATTTTTAAAAATAAACCATGATCTTAATTAAATGTAAAATATATGACCGTTTGAATGATTAATAAAAATGTAATTAAATTAGAAATTACATATTTAGAAAATTTATGAAAAGTTTTAATCATTATTGCATGCTACTATTAAGAAAAATTAATTTTACCAGAAACTACTTCAAATGAAAATTTCATTAAAAATTATGTTTTAATTCTCTCAAAATGTTCGCATTTGTAAAAAGTTAAGATGAAAAGGAGAAAGTATGTTTTACATATCTTTCATTAACTTTTCGAATTGATTAAATTTTATTTACTGATTTTAGCGATCATTTTTGAAATTAACAATTGTCTTTAAATATTTGTAAAATAATATAACACTCTCGCAATTATAATACACGCTCATAAACTCAATATACATTGTTTATCTATGTTTAAAGAATTAAACTTATTTCAAGTTCATTATGGTGATAAAGCATTTTTAAAACAATACTTTTATAAAAAATTTTCTCAACTTTAAGGTATGATAAGCACAATTATATTTTAAAAGAATTCATGTATTGGATCTTGACAAACAGTTAGATGTTGATAACCCAAATCTAATCCTATTATGGAATTGAAATTTGTAAAATATTTAAAGGTGAAATAGTTATGGTGGATTATAAGGCATTTTTTTCAAAATATTCTGACTGAAAATTACTTAAATTGTTAAAATCCATCAGTAAAATTATGAAAGAGATATTCACTTATTGAAATGTTTTCGAATGATTTTTATTTTACTTTTTCCAGGAAATGATAATGTTGTCTGATGGGAAGTCCAATACGTTTTTTTTAGGTAAAACTTCTTTTATTTCTTATTTAAAATTTTCTTAAAATATCCTATGCATATAGAATAAATATAAAAATTCAAAAGGAGCAGTTAGGTATTGAAAGTAGAAACACTGAAAGAGATTTCCATAAAACATTTAATTTTTAAGCAACTAAAAACATTGCATTTCGAATATTTGATTAATATTATTGAAATGAAATATAATTTTTAATTTAATCCATATGAATCATAAATATTATTAAAATTCCATTGTTTTCATATCATATTTCTGGTAATATCTTATGGCAAAAACAGATAACATCACAAAACCACAAACAAGATGAATCTTAGGATTTATGTAATATAGAGCATCTTTCAATAAGCACAAATAATACATAGCAAAAAAAATATTTGAATTCCTGTATTTCATCTATACTATTTTTTATCCTTTAAAAATATTTAGATCAGAAAAAACAGCCTATATAATATTATAATTAAATGTGTTTTTATTTAAATATGCATTTTATCTCATATAAATTCATTTTAAATATGAATTTTAAAAAATAAGAATATTTTTTTCAAAAATTCATATTAAAATTTAACTATTTAGTTTCAATATTTAAATTATTTCCATTTGAAGAATTAATAATTAATAGTTTTTCAATTATTACCAGTTCAAAAAGTCAGGATCTCCAAAATATAAATTAAAATTTAAATAAAATCGATTAATAAAATCAAAATCAAAAATATAAATAAAATTGAAGTTAAATATGCATGTTATGAGCAATTGTTATCTATGAATTCATGATATCAATTGTGTAAAGGGATTTAAGAGGAATGCTGTGAAACACACACACAGAGACCGAGAGAGAGGGGTAATTTCAGTTGGTATTTTATACATTTTTAACTTCTGCAAGTATTTATGTATTAATAATTAAAATGCCGACCGATGGGCTGAGTGGTTAGCGCTCCTGACTCCTGTGCTGTGGGTCCTGGGTTCGAATCCCGGTTTGGGCATGGATGTTTCTTTCCTTCTCTGTTCTCTCTGTGTTTCTCTGTCCTTTCTTCTGTGATGTTGTATGAATGTGGCCCACCCTATAAACGGGTTTGTTGTGGTATGGCGCGGGTAACGCTACTCGCCTCCGTGACTTGGTTCACAGGTGCCCGCTGGGTAATGATAAATGAGTAGCAGTTTCTGGCCAAGTTGTGGCATAGGGTTCCCAAGTGTGCCCGCCATTTGAAAAAAAATTAAAATTAAAGATTATATTTTATTACTAAAGAAATAAAGAAGGAAATATATGATATTGATATTATTCTAATTATTGACTCTCCATAAATAATATTAAACTCAATGATATAATAGTAAACTTTTATAACGTAATTTTTAAATATTTTAACTGTGGGTATTTTAAGAAATTACAATATGCAATTTTTATTAAAAAAAACAAATATTTTATAAATATAAATTTTTATATACAGACAATTATGTATTGCTGTTTTTAAAACAATATGTATATCCGTTTACGTATTTCAGTTTAATACATGAAGTAAATAAAAAATAGTGTAATGTAAATTCTGAAAAAATTAACTACTAAGAATAATCATTCAATTCTTGTACTTACAATTTAGGAAAAATGAAACGGTATGATAGCATTCCTTCAATTATTTGTGCTTATTATTATGTATATCATATTTGGTTACTATATGTGCAAACCAAAATTCTCTAATTAGTAAAACATACTGTGCAATATGAATATTTAAATAAAATCTTTCAGATTCATTCATTCATTCATTGTCGTGTGCAACTAGGCTGGCAATAAGGGGTGCGCTGCTCCACTTTTCCAACTGAACCCTATTTTGGTGTGGAGTCCGACTTCCTCAGTGCACACATGCCATAGGGACCCGTTTATAGGGTAGGTAACCATTCACTTAACATTCATACAAGGAAAGGACAAAGACAGGATAGATAGAGAGAGAAAGTACATCCATGACCGAACCGGGATTCGAACCCAGAACCTCCTTATCCATAGTCAGGGTGATGACCACTAGAGAAGTTGATCGGCAAAAATCTTTCTGACAAAGTTATTATAATAAATATAATTTAGATATAGTTTCTCAGTTATTATTGATGCTTTAAATAATAATAATTTTTTTTAAATACTTAACATTTTATAGTTTGATTGCTTAAGTCCATTTTTAACTTCTACCAGATAACAGAAACTCGTTCAAAAATTTAGAATGGTATTTATGTAACAGTTTATGTAACAATACTTCCTGATATAATCAATGTAATATTAGCAGCGCATTTTATTCAAAACATCAGAAATTTTCTTTATAAAGATTTCAATTAATTTCATGAAATTTATTTTTATTTATTTCTCTTAAGTTAAACACTAATTACATGTTTTGACATTTAAAAATTAGATCGAAATAAAAAAGGACTAAAGTGGGTTGTCATCTTTCAAAATGAACCATTATTTAGCTCGTGATATTTCTTTACTTCCACTGTTATTATTCTTCTCATTTCTCTTAAAATTAAAGAAAATTTTAGGAGTTTACCCAGTCTTTCTTGCTTTTGATTAAATATAACTTATTAATAATAAAATTTGTACCCCAGAGTACTTTTTCATCTCATCTTAGTGAGATTTTCATGTGATGTAATTACAATGTAAATTCCTGTTATTTATTTCTACTTTTTCACAAAAAAATTCAGTCAGTAAACAGGTTTTCTAATACAAAGAATGTCTCTATAATTATATATACTACATAAACATGTGCCCATGCATATATATATATATATATATATATATATATATATATATATATATATATATATATATATATATATATATATATATATATATATATATATATATATATATATATATATATATTATTTATTCAGATCCTGCATGCATTATGGATAATCTAAAAAAATATAACTTTTTCTAAGCATTTCAAATAACAAAAACAATCAAGTTAACAAAAACAAAAAAATTCATATAATTATTTATATATGTGTATAAAATTTAAAATCCAACATCTTATATATTTTTTTAAATTATTATGTATAGAATAAATGAAATTGTTTTTCATTTTAGTTTAACAATACATCTTAATTCCAATTTTATTTGGGAAAAATAGTATCGTGTGCAAAATTTGGAGTAGTTTTTGAGCCAGGAAAAAATATTTGTTTACAAAAGGAGAAACATTTTAAAGCATGATATCTAAAAAAATCTGGAATTAATAGATATTGTTCAAATTTTTCTTAGATAGAATTTCTAATTTTATCATAAAATAAAACTAAAATTTTAGAACCCAAAGAAATTAATAAAGAAGGTTTAAATTTTAAGCCTCAAATATAGTTACTAAGAGAGTATAACTACTTGTTTCGAGCATTATGAAAGAGAAATAACCGCTTGAAAGGTCATCAAATGTGAAATTTTCAGCAATGAAGAGTTTACTCTATCATAAAATCGTTTCATGTTTCTTATTAAAGTAAATTTTAAATCGTCTTAACAGCCTGGCATTTTATTTCAAATAAATATTTTAAAATATGGTTATATTCTAAGCGGACAGTGCGTATTCTACAGTAAATTTTTATTTCTGTGCAAATAAAGAAGTTTTTATCTCTAACAAATTTGTTTCCTTTACATTGCTAATGATATTCCCAGAAGAGCTTCGAAAAACAAAAGAAAACATACAATTTTTCTTACTTTAATAGGTTAAATAAATTATTGACCATTCCTGCTTTCAGGAATATTTACATCTTTACAACAAACATTTTAAAAATAAATATATTTTGCAATAATTAATAATAAAATAATCTGTACTTACATTAATTAAATAGTCAAATATCTGAAATAGCATACTCACAATTCTATTAGTTGTTATAGGATATTTAATCTACAAATATTTAACATGACATATCCAACAAAAATTAATGGAAGATGGGTTTGACATTTGAATGCAATGTTATTTGAATTTCATTCTAAAAATATAGTTAAAACAAAAAGAAGCAAGGCAAAATAGTATATAAATAATCATATTTGTATATAAAAAAAGTCATTAATTTCACAGCATTTTGAGGTTTTCGTAGACTCAATGTAACTATGCGAATTGAAACTTCTTCTTTTAAATCCACTATTTTCATTTTTCATTATTTTTTTGCTATCTTACTTTTTTCTTAGTTTTTGGATGCAAAGCCATTCTTATACATATGTAAGATCTTGTGAAATCAAATTATCTCTTGTGTCTTGATAACCTAGTGGTTAATTTATCAGTCCCCAATGCTCTTGTCTGCCACGATAAGGTTCGATTCCCAATGCCGCCAAAGACCCACTGAGTACATACATTATAAGTGCTTCATAAATCTGAGGAATCGAAGGTCGTGTGGTCGGTCGTTGAGCTGTTACTCTGGGTGTAATGGTCTGGAAAAAAATTCCCTCCCCCCAGATCAAAGTAAAAAATGAGGGAGTGAATTTCTGGTATTCTTACATTCAATAAAAATTTTGTAAAATATAAATTTTAACTACGAAAATATAAAAATTTTCAAATTTCGTTTTTTTTACGTTGTTTTGCAACAAATGTGGTTCAATTAACCATTTTATTGTCAAATATTTTTCATGTAAATTTTACACTATGTAGTGTTGTAAAATGTAAAACAATTCTTTTCTAGTATTTGTTGATCAAAATTGTG
>CM075860.1:49886460-49941612 GCA_037975125.1 Latrodectus hesperus
AAAGTCCTGTGGTCTGTCGTTGAAGGGTTACTAAGGGCGTAATGGTCCGGAAAAAATTTCCTCCTTCTCCAGATCATTGTCAAAATTGAAGGAGTGGATCTTCTGGTGGTGCCATCTATCGGGGGAGTTCATAGCAATATCGTACTTTCTCCTTCGTGATGCTCTGGTTAAACGAAAGACGAACCCTACTTACTTAAATTTGCTTAGACGATGGCATAGCGACCATGACTTGTCCAAATATCATAAGTAACAAGACCAATGTATACATGACCAGGATCTAAGAACAAGAAACAATAAATATGTTTTCATCACCAAATTCTCCGGGGTATATATTCAGGTTAGTGGGTCAGCTTAACGTAGAAACCCCAGTATTTACTTCCCAAACATACTTGGTACTTAGCTTTATCGACCCACTAAAGGGCTGAAAGGCTGAGGATTGACATCGGACCTGCGGCCTAAGAGCCCGAAGCTCTACCACAACGCCACTGGGCTTTTTTAAATACATAGAGTAAAATTATACAGATAATTTTTCACTCTGACATAATTCGAATTAATCAACTTATTATTGTCTAAAGCAGAAAAATAATATGTTTGTGTAATCTTCCTTAAAGATTACATCAAAATACACCTAATTTGCAAATTCCTAATTTATGCTAATATTTTGGGTAATAAGTATGATTGTACAGTGCCAAGCTACAATAAAAACCTCAAATAAACTTTTTTGCAATAAACTTTAAGATATATTAACATATTTGAGATTTAAATTGATGGTCGAGTGTAGATATAATTATATTATTTCTTCTTAAGACGCATCTCACGTATTAATGTTTTAAACAAACTAAATATTTTGCATATATGTATAAAAAAATTAAATATTTAGTATAAAATTATGTATGTATGGGATTTATCTGCTTTAAATATTCACATGAATTTTTAATAATGTATTCTATATTAGTTTATAAAGTGTCAAGATAAAATAAACTTTAAAAAACTATGCATGACTGCATTTACACATTTTGCTTATTGGTTTAGAAAAAGTGATAGAACTTTTTATTGTTTCACTTGGCTGACAATGTAATTAAATGGCATGAAATATGGATTTAATGAACTGAATTGCAAACAATATCATCATAAAATTGATTTATTTATGTACCTCACAAATCTTTCATATTTTAGTAATCAGAAAGAGATGTAATGAAAATATTGATATGAAAATCTATTTATAGTATAACTGAATGATATGAAACTTCAAATTTTATTTTCCAAGTGCTTAAAACAAATAAATGTTATGAAAATGCACCTTAATTAGATTTATAATGATACAGTATTAAAGTGATATGAACTAAGGTAAACATTTATGCTATTACTTTTAGATATACATTGGACTGCAAAAACTTTTCTACATTAAAGCATCATATTTTTAAACATTTATCTGTTTGTAGAATAGAAATTAATATCATTTGTATTTGTAAAATAAAAGCAATCTTCTTTGTGTAATTTTTCTACTCTTGATTTTGAAATTTTTTACTTTTCCGTTTCTTCAAATTTAAACTAGTTTCTTTCGTTTATAGATAATATATATATATATATATATATATATATATATATATATATATATCAAAAAATCTTTCAAAACTAAAAACAGAAACATTTTTATGATGGTAAAAGGATGCCCGAGATATAAGGCATAGCAATACCATTAGTTGTATAAGCAATAGCGGAATCCCTTGAGTTTCGTAACCGTAACTTCAGAATTTTATATATCAAACAAGATAAGCAAATAAACTTTGATTATTTCAAGCGTGTATTTTTCTATCTTAAATCAAAATAAGTAAATATGATTTTAAATTAAATAAAAATAAATTGATTTTATTCAAAGGTATAAAACATTTTGCTAAAGCAATCGATCACAATTTTTTGACACTACTTTTAATTTTAAATTACTATTATCTTTTTGTACATTTGTTCGAGAATATCCCTTATTTTGTGTCTGTTTTGATGATTTGGTTATGCAAATTAATGTATCATGTATATTCCTAAAAATCATACTAATTGCTAAAACGTTTTGCATTCATATGGCAGAAAAATAAGTTAAATTTAAAATATAAGTTTAAATTAAGTACAAAAAAAGTAAGCAATAAACTTCCCTGACGTGAATTTTTTGTTGGAACATTAAACATTTATTTTAGGAGTTTTAAATAACAATATTTATTATTTTAATTTTTATATTGCAAAAATGAGCAAGGAGTTATCGAAACTTAATTAAGAAATGAAACTTAAATATTTAAGTACACGAGAAGTCTATATAATTTTATTTATATAAAAATACCCCCATCACAATATAGATAAAATAATTTGATATTTGACAGCTACATATTGGCATTTTCCTATCAAGAGGTATCTTACTTGTTTAAATTACCAAATTATATAAGAGAACCGGCAAGAAAGTGACCAATATAAGGGTGAATTCAGTATGATGAAATTGACAGGTTGTATCCAAAGGGAATTTTCTTTTTTAAAAATGTAAATGTCTGCTAAGCTGATCAAAAATCTTCTGTGTAATAAATTCACCTCAAAAGAATATAAATCATATACTTCATGAGTGGGTAAAAGGAATCTTAAAAATTAAGTAAATCTCAATCTTGAAGGACTTCGGATGCATCTACCAAAATTTAACAAGTAGGATTTCCATGAGACATTGACCTATCGTTTCTTCCCTTCAAAATCTGCCGAGCTGGCAGCCGAATGGTTAGCGCTCTTGCCTTCGGTTCAACAGTTCGTGGGATTGATTCCCACCTTGGGCATGGATGTTTGTAGTGGTTCGGAATTCACTTTAAGCCGTAGGTCTCGGTCTAATTAGCCCCTGTGTGCAAAAAATGACCGTTGAGTGACAAAAAAAAAACCAAAACTAACAAATCCATTCAAAATCTCGACAATATTGTAAATATAGAAGCATATATCTTAAAATTGGTTTAATTCATTTTAAACGTTATAGATTCCAATCAATAGATGTACCCACAGAAAGCAAAATTTAAAAATCGGTGTCATTTTGAACTTATTGTGCATGGACCATGCTTTGCAAAATACGTGGTTCTGATTTGAATCTCTATCACTGTTTATCAATGAAGACCTTTCTGAATCCATTTCCAATCTCTGCGTGTGCGTGTCTGGAATGGGGGACAATATCAATAAAATGCCTTACCAGAAGAAAAGTACATCTTCTATATTCAAATACTAAATTATGGTGATTCTAGCATAAAAACCTTTCACTTTTAGTACATGTAATTCCAAATTCGTAATCTCCGATTTGATTTAATTTGTTATGTGTTTGAATTCATTTTTCAAGTATTTGGCTTTATGGAAGAATGACAAAATTGTGCTTTACTTTATAACTTCCATTATTTTAATTTCATAAGCTGTGTTACTTACATTTAAATACTAATTGATTTAAACCAAAGTTTATAGACTTTTTTGACCCATGGATCCCTTTTTATGATCAAACTTTGACCCCATGTAAAAAAATTACATAAATGCATAGTATAAAAATTACAAATTTAAAGAAAAAACTTTTCTTGAACAAGTACAATTGAAATTATAACTTTTTTTAAATGAAATTTAAAAAAATGAGGATGAACTTGATGAGATGTTGTGAATGCGTTTATGTCCGGCTCAATGATTAATAGCAGCAGCTGCAAATCCCCATGAAAACTAATTTCTAGTTGATTTTTTTTTTGCCATACTTTCATAATGACACTGAAACTACGATCTACTAAATAAGTAAGATGATAAAGCAGTCAATAACTTCTGTATAATTACTCATAATGCTGGAAATAAATTTATGAACTGTCTAATTAACTAGAATTTGTTGTGTCCTTGTTTCAACGTTGGTTTACGCTCTTCATTTGAAGATATTTTAGGAATTAATTTGTGTTTTAAATCCGAGTTTGTCCACTCACTAAAATCCAAGTGAAAAATGACTTCAAAAATTTGGTTCAAATCTGCATGAAGAAGCATTATGTGTTGACAATAAGCCAAACAATAATTCTTCGTCACCATTTCACAATTTCTATTAAATTTTGTTTATAAATTTCGTATTTCAGCATAACATAGAACTACATTGTTGATGAGTTGTACGATGCACGACCTTTTTGTAGTTATGTTTATATATTTTAGAGAACCTATATAGAGAGTGCATATAAAGAGTTATTGCGCTCTTGATAAACCTACTTTTGGCCGTTTGGCAACGTGACAGGATTGTTATTAGCTTAAGTATAAATAGCACCTTCTAGATTATTAAATCATATGCGCGTGTTAGTGGATTTTTTTTTTAATTTTTATCTTTGAGGTATTATTTGAACTTCTTATTACATTATTATGTTGTAAGCGTTTTGATGAGAATTGAAATCTTAAATTTATTGAAATAAATTTAACAGTAACAAAAATATTCAAACAAGTTATACGCACTATTATTTACAAGAGACTGATCTATGAGAATAAGTTTTGTCAATGTTCGCTCACAAAATGTATTGCATAACGCTCAGTACTTAAGTAGCTTACCGTATTTTATCTTGTCGTAAAAATCGTTTCTATTTTATTTATTGTTATTTATTTAAATTTCAATAACAATAGAAATTGATATCAGTTTTATTATTCTATATTAAAATTTGCGCGGACACCTTGACACCGACCAATGATCCCCAAATGAATTTTCAACTTCCATGAACATTTAAAAGATACTAGTATATGTATCGGTGTGTATAGGAAACACTTCTGGAACCACAGTGGTCCAACATAATTTTCCAAACTTCCTCTGTATTAGAGAAAAATTCTGATTTTACAAATGAAATCATTACACATCAATGTTTATCATTAAATAATCCATGTTCCATCAAAAATACATATTTTCATGAAAGTTTTCTTTTAAAATAAATATGATTATATATTTTTTCTAAAAATAAAAAAATAACTGAATATACTGAAAATTTTGGCTTGTACCTGGCTTTTAAAAATAAATGAAAACTTGCTTTAAATGGAAAGTATTTTGTAATCAATAAAAAATGTTTTATATATATATATATATATATATATATATATATATATATATATATATATAGGTTAGTAAATATTTGGAAGGCTCTTTTGTCAAATATTTAAATTACAAATTTATCATAAAGTAATAAAGCACAAACTTTAACCCACTCTCTATTATAAACCAACAGTTTATAAAATTAACGACGAACTGAGGGAAAAATACCCCAATGACACATAACTACATTTGAATATATGTAGATATTTCTACCACATTTTTTATTATTTTATATAAATGTTATAAAATTTTACGTTTTTGTACATATTGCAAAATCTTTCATTGACAAAGTACCATAGTATCATAAGCTCTTTTGTTCTACAAATGTAAAATGTTCTAACTTAAAGATGCACCTTCTAGAAGTTTACATTTTGAAATTATTCGAAACATAACTATTTACACTTTTTTCTATAAGCTAAGATATCATCATTAGTAGCAAGACAATGTAAGACTTCATTTTGTAGCGTACTTTTTTACAAAACTTTCAAGGAATGGTACAAAATCTATTAAATCTCCTTTGCTATTTCGTTATTATTTTTGGTGCAAAACGGTTTTTTGGAGATGTATATTTTTCTTTTATGAATATTTAGCAAATTAAAGAATAAATATGGTTCGCGTGAGCATAAATCAAGTCGTTTTTAATGGATTGATTGCGTGACGGCTTCTGCTGGTAATTTATTTACTTTACTATGCAGTAATTGCATAAAAATTTTGTATTGATCAATGAGGGTTTTCATAAAAAAATTTACAATATCATTTTATAAATCATTTCCGAGAACAATTTTGTTGGTAATTTTTCATCCACCACAAGAGAATTTGTTTTAGCTCCCTCAAATTTTAAAAAACAAAAATTCTGAAATTTTCATTCCGAAGATGTAACAGAAATATATTATCACAAATTTTAATTTGTATGCAATAGCATCAAATAAAATTTGATAATTTACATTAATTTCTAAATTTGATTACACACAATTGAATATACGAATATGACATTTTTATTGATAAACATTGTCACTTTAAAATCTTTAGGGATTTTAGTTTTATTTAAATTAAATTGGGAACAATTTTCCCCCTAAACATGCAATAAAATTTCAGAATAAATTAAATTTCTTTTTTAACGCTTCTTAAAAAAGCAATATATTAAATTTCGTTTAGGTATTTCTTTGTTTATACAACATTTTTAAGCTAATGATTTGTGACAAACATTCTCACTCAATTTTGATCCAAACATCTTTGAAAAACAATTTCTAAAAAACTGACTTAAATTAATAAACTAAAAATTCTAATATTAGTAGTTGCTTCATTTTTATTTTAAAAATTGTTTGATGAAGTTGCATATTTTTACATTGATAAATAAATCAAATTTGTTTTGTAAAATGATCCGTTTTGGTTAATTTTATATAAAAAATATTTTTAAAAAATATTTAGTTTTAATTTAGATTTTAAAAATGTTAATATTTTCCATTTTACGGAAATACGATTTTAAACTTTTTTTTCTTTGATTATACATTTTTTATGAACTTTCCAGTGATTAAATAAATCCACCGTTGCTATTTTGCAAAAAATGATTATTATCAATTTGTTTTTATTTAACTTATAATTACTTATTATTAATTTTTTTTATGATCTTAAGAATTTGTTGATCATTAAGATAAGAAAGAAAATAAATTATGTCTATAAAGTAAAAACTATTTTATTCATATTAAAATAAAATATTGCATGAAATTTTGAAATATAATTTTTACTGTATTTGCTATTTTGGATGAAAACTGAAAAATATGGATTGCATAATAACCTCGATAATTTCAAACATTCTTCCAATCTCAGTTTATTTTCTGATACCAAAAAGTTGATCTTTTAATATGGTCTCGTCCATATTGTTTTTCTTAAACCAACTAAAAAATTATTATTTTTATAATATTGTCGTTTTTTAAATAATTTTAAGATACAGACCTTACCTATTACTGAAATATTGTTCTCAAACATATTATTCGTTATTGTTTTTAAACAAAGTAAAATCGAAACTCATGCGTTTGAGTCTAATTTTGGCTATTTTTGAATTTTATTTTTGATTTTTAGCCATTTCATATCTAACATTATTTATATAAGTGCGACATAAAAATATAGTTCAAAAGCTTTGGAATAGTTGCTTATTATAAAAACCACGAATCCTTTTATTTCCGTTTTTGTATACTTAATCTCTAGACAAATAACTGTTAATTTAGGTTCTGAATGCTTAAATTATTAAAAAAAACTTGATTTAATTGATAATGTTATATTTTGTTGCTTTAAAATAAATATCATATAAATATTTCAAACATCAATGACTGTCACATATCCATGGAACTACACTATTTAACTAACTATGATTTACTTATTTTCATAAATTACGATATTGAACCAAATTTTGAATACCAGGCTGCATTCTATCCTATTAAAGACTTAGAATTGTTTTTATACTGCATTTTATAACTTGTTTTAAAACTTAAAAGTTCTATAATCTATGCTTCTTGTTTCAAATCTAATTTGGATGTCTATTGTCTATATTTGATAAACTCAAAATAAGAAAATACTATTTCACAATTTATTAATCTAATACAACTAATACATTTTTCATTATTTGAAAAGCATCGCTTACTAAGTATTACTGCAATACCAAATTAAATTTTATTTAACCTCATGTTTATGTGACAGCAAACATTTGCGTACATATTTTAATTCAACAATTTTCATATTTTATGGGATTCGTTACATCACACACACTTTTCCTTTGACTTATATTATAAAACTTTAATGACTACATTATAGTTTCTAAACATTATATAAAAAAATATAAAATTAGCACACTTGAACATAACTCTATTAGAAAATTAAAATATATTTTATTAAAAGTAGTAATATTTTTAAATGGGTGATAATAACCTTTAAATGAAACATTATAGATCCGAAAATATAATAAAAATTCCAAAATAAATATAGTATTAGACTATATTAAGTAAATAAGGTAGTTTTTTTAACTGAGTGATAATATTCTTTACATGAAAGATCTAAAAATACAATAATAATTTCAAAATAAATATAGTATTAGCTTATAAAGATATTACATTTAATTCTAAATAAATGTCAATAGATATTAAAGATAAAACCTAACTCTAAAATAGTGGTTTCTTCTAAAAAGAATAAAACCATAAGCATGCAAATAACAATAAAAATGATCATTCTACAGAATGAGTAATCAATCATTGCTAGCTTTTTTAGGCATTATGTTAATCTGAAAATAACTGTGAACACAGGATTAAAATGAATCAATAAAAAGTTTTCTTTATTCATGAAAAGACTCTCATACACAGAAAAATTATGAAAATACTCAAAAAATAAATGAAAATGGAGAAACATATCAGTGGATCAAATATGATGCTTTATTTTTTGGAGGAAGTACTAAGTAACGACAACTTTTTTTACTCCTCTGTGTCTGTTACAGACACACGCATGTAATAAGAATTATGGAGTTTCTTATTTGTTTTTGATATTTTACTTATGAGAAGTATTGGATAAAAGGCTGCCATCAATAAAGTGGATTATGGAAAGATAAAACACTTCCTTCTTTTCATGGTGATTTTTGTTTTACCTCCTATCAAATACTGCATGTAATATTAATGCTCAGAATAGTTATAGTAAAAAGCCAAATTTCTTCTAATTTAAGAAAATTATGATAATTTGTTGAGAGAGTTTGCTGTTAAATATTATTTATTATTGGCTAATTCTTCATTCTGCCTTTATAAAGGAAGAAATCATTTTTATGAGAAAAAAAAACAAAATGTTTTATGATATATAGGTATATTTATTCTATTTTTATAAAAAAGAATCATTTTTCTAAGAAGTAAAAACCAAACAGTGTCTTATGATATATTGTTGCACTTACTGTGGTTTTACTTTGAAAATGAATTCATTCGCTTTAATGTAATCAATAACTAGTACCGTGCAAAATCATTTGAGATTTTTACACATTATTTATTTACAAAACTGCTGTTTTGATTAAAGATGTGAAAATAGTTATCAGTTTGCTGAAAATTAATGATATGAGCTTTTGAACAATTGTGTGTAAGTATCAGTCATTAAGAGCAAAGCTGTGGTTAAATTAAATTCATTATAATCTTCTTTAAATATTAATTGAATTTTTAAAAATATATTACAAATAAATGATATAACAATATTGGTAATCGAGTATTATATTTAACTTAATCTGATTTGATTTCAAATACTATTTTCAGAGAAAACTGTCAATTAATTAAAACTTTAAACATCATTATTTCTAATATGAAGACGCCATAGTTCCACTCAAAATTAAAGTTATTAAAATTATGAGTTTGAAAAATATAATATTTAAAACATTTAATATTTTTTGCATATTTTTCAGTAGTATAATGACAAATAATATATTTTCACATAATATGCTGAAAATTCTATTCCTTAATGTTTTTGGACTGTCAATCTCTCAGAGAGTAATATAACAATCATTTTAATAATTCGTGATATATGTAAGCAGTTTATTTATGACCAAGTTAATTCTTGTAACATGACATTTACTCACATAAATTATTAACCATAAAAGGCTCGGAATGGTTGCTCCTTTCTTTCCAGTTGACATCATGCCTAAATACTTTTATTTTCCGTTTGTTTAAGTTTTTAAAATCATGAAACTTATCTGTTGTTTAAAATAATTGGTTTTCAAATTTTCAAATCGTTACTCCCAAAAACTTTTGAAGCTATTATCTTCTCAAATTTGTGTTTTCAAGTAGTATTATTGTCCGGCTTTCAAGCTCAACAACATCCCTTGTGTGATTTCATACTCTCTTGGAATCCGTTAAAGTTTCTCTAAGTTTTTTTCGTAATTTTGATTTGATAAACAAATTTTGCGCAAAACATTGATTACTAAGAGTATCCGAAACCACGATTTAAGCTGTTATTTCGAATCATTTTGAACCAAATGCCTTCAACAATAGTAGAATTGATTTTGACATGACATCCATATTGAATAACTAATCTATGTCATCAAATCGTTGAAATCAAAATATTATTGAAGTTTATTTTATTAATAAAATGATTACTTACATAAAAACTAAAGCATTGTTTTAAGAAGCTGTTTTTAATTTATTCAAGCCATTAAAACGTTGACCACAGAGCAGAAAAAATAGAAAAATGAAAAAAAAACGTCTAGTTTGTGGTTAGTTTAAATCGGTAAGGACGTTTTAAATTAATCAAGATGTGACTAATAAGATAGCCGCTACACACAAAATTTAGTCTCAGATAAATCAAATTTTATCACCAAATTTTTTTTTATTATTTCTTACTTCAGTACCAAATTTCATATTTATTTATCGCCAACCAGTTTTGGGATTACCCATAATTAAATTAAACTCATTTTAAAATATCTAAATACTAAATGTGATTAATTTTGCATATCTGCTATAAGTGTATATTTTATAAACTTTATAGAGAAGTATAAAAAGAAACAGTATACAAATAATCAAAAATATAATATAAAAATCGATCATTTAAAATGGTAAATTAATTAAAAAATTGACAATATTTTTATATGAAAATTTAACTTAAATTTGCTTTTTTTTAACAATATGAAGGTTGCGAAGTATAGAAGAAAAAACATATTTATTCAAATAAAAAACGTTCTGTATTAACACAGATTATATAAATTTTCATTAGCATCAATTTATGTCATGGAAAAATGATATAATTTAGGAATTTCTTTGGCATATTATTGTTCTAAAATATAATTTGAGATAGAAAAAGAAAATCAAGAAACTATTTTTTCGGTAACAATAAATAAAAATGCAATTAGTGAAGAGAATATTTTTTTCAAAACATTAAATTGATAACAAAACTTTGTGAAGAAAAGAAGTTTCCTTTGAAGTATGGTATCACAAAGGTGATAAAGAAAATGATGTTTCTTCTGTAAAAGCCTAAGTTAATTATAGAAAAAGTATGTTCTAATTACTTAGGGTATTGAATTGTAAGTAAAAATATAGTATCGAGTATTTTTAATAAAAAATAAATGGAAATATCTAGTGATATTTTTAGAAAAAGAATTACATCAAGCAGCAATTTCAGAAATGCAAATATATGATTATGTATGATAAAAACATACTGGAATACTTTAAATAAACATGAAAATGATTTCTCTTGATGATTACTTATGAAATAAAAAAAGAAATCAATTTGAGAATTTGTCGGCAAAGATTGAAGTAATTAAATAAATCTCTGAAATAATTTATGCCTTTATTTTTGCATGTAACTTTTGCTTCGTGTACTTTTAAGTTCTGAGTAATTTTGTCTCACTTGATAGTACGAAACAAAAATGGTAAAATATAAAGAAAAATGAATAAAAAGAAAGCAATTCAAATACTGACAATAAAGGAACTAGATCGAAATAATGTTTTTTTTTTTTAATAATACTTGTTTTTTTGTCATTGGCACTTTTCCGTTACCGCTGAATTATTTTGAACACTTCTCCTTGAATAGATCACACATACACACATGTAAAAATAATTTTTTTTATGTTGTTAATCTTTTATAAAATCAAATTAAAATTGCTGTATTTGATTCAAAATGCTAATATTTCTTCCATTTAAGAATCGATTTATACAATTTTTGCATTTTGTTTTAAGAGCTTATTGCTTTGTCATTTAAGTCCGTCAATTAATTTTGTGACAGTTAATATTTTGAGTTGATCAATTAAATTTAAACAAGTTTAGGATTTGTGTGAGTTAGTTATCGGGCTCATATGATCCAAAGCCGAGTGAACAAAAGTTTGTGAGGTGCGAGAGCTTCCTCTTCAATCGGCATCTGTTAAAATTGCTGAGTGTTCCCCAGAGGGTATAATCCTAAAACAAGGCGTATACCAAAACGTATTCTTAAAGCAAATGAAACATGTTTCATGGTATTCAAAAGAGAAGAATACGCTAGCCAATTCATTCGATAGATATTTTCTCTCCAGCAGTTGCTGAACAACAGGAATCAGTTGTGGTGTCACTCAATGTCCTCAAAGAAAACATAGCCCACAGACGCACATCGAGAAGGGTCACCTCATGACAAAATCGATCCTCATTTATAAAATCACCGCCAAAAACGTAGAGTTCAGTCTCTGCCCGTTCAGCATAATATCTCGCGACAGACGGCAACTCCAAGACCACCATAAATTTCTCTTTCAATGATAATTCCTTAGATAAAACCATGTCCCAACCAAGCTTGATTCAGCATCAAGTGACAAGAGCTGGATTCAGCTTGTGGTGCTGAAACGATTCTGTTGCACTAAATGAAACCACTCCATAGATGGGATGTCCAATTTTTATGCTCCATACAGCTATTTAAACTGTAGATCCGGTGGCAACTTTCAAAAGGGTGAAGCGTACATGAAGGTGTGTGAATATAGGCTGCCTTTCTGAAGATATTTGGACACTTTAAACTTCAACAGTCATTGCTATACATAATTGCTGAGTAAGGGCGCTTGGTATTTGGTTTCATGCTCTTTTCCCCTGTACAACTACATATTGTACCCATTGAATTGGTTTTTCTATGGCAGACACTATCTACCTTTTTAATATATGTACCTATTGATTTGAAAGCTTTTCATGCGAGCAAAAAGACACTTCGGTTCATTGCGAACACTTCAGCAACATTGCCACATATGTTCTTCCTCCAGTTTTCTGATCATTTTTCGAAGTGTGAATTTGTCGTATTTCACAAAAGAGATCCCTTTATCTTGCAGTAAATGTCTTCATCTCTTCATTTTATCGTAGTTTTGAGTTGGGATGTTTGACGCAAGTATTTTGGGTACGCTCAAATTGTCTTTGTTCCTGGCATTTGCATACGCATCACCCTTCTGTTGTTGTGCATATTGATTATGCTGGTCGTAGAACCACTTTTCTGCGATTCCATGATTGGTTGCTTAATATTTGCATACTTACGTTTCACACACCAGTGTCTAAATATGTCATATAATGCTGCATTCTTTTTTATGCAGTAAGTATGATTACACTGTTATATAACATAAGAGAAAATATTATTTATTTCCTATATTTAAATATAAATAGTTCATAATTCTTACACCATATCTTATAAAGTAAGAGAATAAACATATATATTGTGCATTTCAAATAAAGTTTGACTATGAAAATAAGTATTTATTTTAATCATTGGTATCAGAGAGATATTAGCTACAAAAAGGAACGAAAAAGATAAAATCATTCAGGATAAATACACATGTTAAATGAAAAGCGCAAAAATTTCAGAAATATTTCATTCTTGCACAAACATGATATAAATAAGCAAATATTTCCTTACTTTATCTTAATACTACGGTATAGCTTGAAATATTTTAGATTTACTTACAGAAATAAAATATAAGAGGAAACGTTTACTCCTTCGCTTTCTGTTTACGTATTTACTTAAGCAAGTTACAAAGCAAGTGCCGTAAATTTTCTAAAGAATTTAACGTAAGAAAAGATGTTTAATGAATATTTGAAATGCAGAAACAATCCGAGAGTCAATATTTAATCCAGATATTTTATTTTATTTTTGAATTTGAATTGGATTATGAATAAAATAGGAATGTTTTAGAAAAACAATTCATTCATTGTCGTGTTCCAGCTAGGCTGGCAATATGGGGTGCGCTGATCCACTTTTTCAACTGAACCCTATTTTGGTCCGGATTCCGACTTTTTCAGTACACACATGCCATAGGGACCCGTTTATAGGGTAGGAAACCTTTCACACCTCGTTCATACAAGGAGAAGACAAAGCCGAGATAGATAGAGAAAGAAAGTACATCCATGCTCAAACCGGGATTCGAACCCAGGACCTCTTTATCCGCAGTCAGACACGCTGACCACAAGACAAGTTGTTAGGCGGAAAAACTATTAAATACTATATTAAAATTCAACATATTTTATAAGATAATAATGTTTTTAAACGAATTTGTTTTTTAATAGACAATTATATAAAATTTTATAATACATTTCCTAAAATAATTTTGTGAAAATAAATTATTTTTTTCAAAAATTACGGCGAGCTTAAGTTGGAAAGATAAAACGCGCATTATCGTTCAATGAGAATTTATATATTTAATCTAACACTCGCTTCATTTGACCACTTCAATTTTTCCTTCATCATATACTTGAATATTTGATGAAAGTTAGCGAAAATATTTCCGTTTTAAGGCATAATTTGTTGAATTGAGAGAGATAATTTTATTTACAAAGAATAAATGTATGAGATATGATTATGATCTTAACGCTATTTGAAGAGTAATTTATTGATATTAGGGGTTTCAAAGAGTATTGGGAGTACATTCACAAATCGTAGATATAAATGTAATTCATTTGCAGAAAACTTATAAGAAATTTAAGGTTAGGGAATACTTTTTCATAACAATTCAAATTCAAACAATTTTAGGTATCATTATGTTAAATATCTCATCATGGACTTGGCAAAATTTAATTTAATCTTAAAATTAGTTTCATGCAATTGGTACATTTGTAAAATTAATTTTAATCTGCACATATGCAAATAATCTGATAAATTATAAAACAAGGAATTATAATTAAGTCATAAAAATAATTATCTTGATTTCATTTCCTTGAATCAAGGCTCAGTGTACAAAATAGAAATCTAGTTTTTGCAAAACTTTTTAATCAACTCATGTTAAAGTATAAATGTGCTTACGAAATAAAAATTATCTTCTTTTTATTGATACTATTTGTACTGTTTGTCAACTTTCACGAAATACCTTATACATATTATGGGCAAAGCCCGAAATTCGGCCAGTTCCCGAATTGGCCTGCCAAATCACGAAACAGCCAATATCGCCTCACAATGACCGGCCAATGCCCGATCTTTCCTTGATTTCTAGTTTGACCAGCCAGTTCGCGGAATGGCGAGGGGTGATCAGCCAAAGTCAGAAGAAAAGGTAATGAGCAAATTTTAGAATATTGTATTCCGTAATGCTAATGATAATCACATTATAACTGCCAAAGAGGAGTTTTCCGATGAATCTCCCTTCTGAGGTGCCCAGGATCGTCTTTCGGAACAAAAGCCAAGGAGGTACGTTGGCCCTAGGTGAGCTGAAAAGAGAAGTTTCAGTGAGTAAGGATCTCACAATACCAGAAATTTCCTGGTCTCTTATGAAAATTTCCTCTCACTAGGAGAAAACAAACAAACAAAAAGACAATCATATTATCTACTGAATTAGTTTATTGCAGAAAATAATCAGTGTTATCACCTGTTAGAACAAGAAGAACTTTTATGACATTTCGAAATGCACAGCAGTTTATTATTTTACATCTGCAGCAATTTGTTGAGAACTTGGTAGTGCAACTGCATCGAGTGTAGTCTTGGCCACCGTTCAGTGATTGTGAAGAGGCAACGGTGATTTTTCCTTTGTGCCCACGAATAGCGATATAAGTAGTTTCTCTTGCCAAATGGAAAACTCACTTCTGGAGTGCAGCTGTTTGAGTACACCATGTTCTGTTCCTAGCTTATAAAAAGCGTCTTCGATGTTCATGACAACAGCAAGGATCACCTTGATCTTTCAACATCTGGATTATCTCCAGCTTTCACTGGTGGAAATTTTGCATCTGAATTTTTTAGCATCTTCATAGCTTCAGTTTGTAAACTAAAATGGGGAGCTGACCTCTTATACATGATTTCTTGTTTATTATGACACAGTCTACAGCTAGTTTTTCTCCCTTTGTCTGCTTCATTGGTTATTCCCCAAATTGAGTGCGCAACCTTTCCGCAGGATCCACAAGAATAGGCTGAACTACACTCTTGTTGACATACTACACAGAAATTGTTCGCGTTTTTATTGTCAGACAACCAATCTGGACTTTCCGATGTCTCTGTCACCGCTGTAGCTGACTCGTTTGCGGAGAAAGTTGCTGAATTTACAGCATCATCCATTTCTTGTTCAATGCTCTCGAGATCTTCAACTGTAACTAAGTTATCGATAATTTCTATGGGTAAATTTGAAGAGCTCAGTTCGATTTTTGCTTTGCAGCCAACTATAGCCTCATAATGTGACTGCTGAATTCCTTTATGAAAAGAATGGTTTTTCATGAATGGAATGAATCTGAGACTCTCTGCCCAATCTGTAGATTTATATGTCTGTATCCATGTTATCATCATATTCTGAAAATCTTGGTTGGCACGTCTTACTTTATCTTGGCTTTGGCTATGCCTCAGTTTTTCCTGAACTAGTTTCAATTCAGGTCACATGTTCTTGAGTTCATTAATAACTTGATTCGCAAATTCTCTTCCTTTACCTGATTAAAGCACGCTTGGAGCACCTATGGTGGTGAAGATATCTAGTAATCAACTTCTTTTGCTTTTCAGAGCTAGCAATAAACATGAACTTTGTTAAATGATCCTGGTAATTGAGTATAAACTTGAATTCGCCATCTGAGTTACTTTCAATGTCAATAAGATCTACCTGCCATCTTGAGTTGCATTCTTTAAATATTAAAGGCTTAGAAACCAGACCTTTCGTAAATACCAATGGCTTAGAAACTGAACCTATATTTGGTCTGACACGGTTTGCATAAGCGGAGACACAATGTAATGATTTCCTAGGTAACATTTTTGTACTTAGTTTGCAGTTCCTTCTCCATCCGTGAGCAACCTCCATGTCCAAATTTCAATTTAGTATCATGCAACAAGTCTAATAACTCTTCTGTGTGCACATGGTACAAAATAACGCTATTGTCTTCTGCTTACTGGCACAGTAAGTTTTTCTTTTCCATCAACCTCTATAACATCATATTTTCTTAGTCGACGATAGTCAAGATTTTCTTTTTTTCTGCTTTGCTTTAGCCTTCTTAACGTCCTCTATAAAAGCACAGTATTTGTCTCAGCTGAGTATCTAGATATTATCTACTTTTTCACAGCAATACGTTCAATTTACTTAAGAACACAGTTCTCATATCAAAATTTGTTTCAGCATTTGCATGTGCATCATATTCACCCAGCATACTAGTTTCGTCAGGAGAAGCCATGGGAAAACAACCTATAGAAAAACAATAAATACTCTCAAATCACGTGGCGATCTCTTTCGTGGTTTAGCAGTTAACATACATGCATAAGTTTTAGGTGAAACTAAAGAATCTAACATAAATAAGAAGTACCTATTCAATTAACATTTTAAGTACCAAAACATTTTCCAAGTGTAAAGAAAGGTTTCTCTATATATTGCTTGAAATTATATCATTAAAGAGTATTATAATGCTTACATTTAAGAAAAAAGACTTTAATAGATTTATAGGATGTTCCAAAATGGGATCAATGGTTCTTCCCATGAATATTAGGTGCATATATTTAAAGATAGAGAAATTATTTTTTCAACATAAAATATTTAATTGGTTATTTATTACTTTAGAAAATACACATTTTGGATTTAGATATCTATTCTTTTTTCAAAGAAATTTTCCTGAACAACTTAATTATACTTGTTAATTAAAAAAATTACAACACATACCACAACTATTATAACGGAAAATATTTTTTTGGATTATTTGTGAATAAACAAAGTAAGATCAGCACTCTTTTTTTCAAAAAATTATTTGATGTGTTAATAGTTAAATTCAATTAATAAATTTAAAAAAACTATAGTTAAATTCAAATAATAAATTTAAAATTTCAGTAATTTTTTAAATATGATGTTCCCATTTGGAAACAATGGTCCTTAAAAGCGTTAAGAAGCATCTGAAGACAAAGTTCTTTGATTGCTTTTAGTTGTTTTTATATAAAGACAATTTTCAAATCTTATATATTTAAATGATTTTCTTATAGAATCAAAATTTTCAAATGGTTGAAGTAAAATTGGATTTATGGACAAATGTACAGTACTTTGGCACTCAGCACCACTAATAGCACTAAGGCACTTTCTAATGGCACTGAGCATTACTCAGTGCCATTAGAATTTTCAGTTAAGATAAATTATTCAAAAAAAAAATTATATATATATATATATACATATATATATATATATATATATATATATATATATATATATATATATATATATATATATTATATATAAATATATATATATATATATATATATATATATATATATATATATATTATACATATATATATAAATATATATATATATATATATATAAATATATATATATATATATATATATATATATATATATATATATATATATATATATATATATATATATATATATATATAATATATATATATATATATATATATAAATATATATATATATAAATATATATATATATATATATATATATATATATATATATATATATATATATATATATATATATATATATATATATATATATATATATATATATATATATATACATATATATAAACGAACGAATATTGAAAGGGTTTGCCTATGCGGGAGAGGCACATTAACACGTAATCATGTCAGTTGGCGGGCCCGTAAACAATAACGCGTTGCCAGATTCGTGATTCGATACATGGATGCCAGATGCACTGAAAATATTACACACTCTCCTTGCAACCATGTGCATACCGTCATCACATGGAATCAACAGGTGTGCCCCCTAGCGAACAGTCTTGATTCATCACTTCGAATAGTGGCCAGAGAGTTTCGGGCACTTCGGGAAGAGGACGGCCAAGTCGCATATACGCTATCCATTTCCAGTAAATCAGACATTGGCCACAACCGCCGGCCAATTAGGAAACTGACCGAACTTGGTGCTTTGGCCGTAACATATATATATGTGTATGTGTGTGTGTGTAACATTCAAAAACTTAAGTTATGCTATATAAATCTAACTACTGCATTTTTGCAATGTTTTTAATTTGCTATAAAATGTTAAAGATTAAAAAATCTTAATTTTCTTCATTTAATATGTTTATAAAAAAATAGAAATTTTTATGGAAATACAACCATCAAGATAAACATGTTTTGGTATTTCTTTCATTTCAGTGAAAATACTGTATTTTACATTGAACGTGTTTATTTTATTTTTTTTCACAATTCATTGAAGTGATTATTTTAAAAATATTTTCATAAAAAATGAACTAAATAATTTATATTTGTAAATCATAATAAGTTATTTGCACGAATTGAAGAATAAAAGTTTAATGTGACTCCATAAATTCTTATACTACAGACACTTCTTGATTTACGAGTTTTCTAACATTCTTAAATAAATCTTTCTTTCAAATGCATTTACGTAAATTATCTAAAAAAAAATTTTTCTACCACAATGTGAGTTGCAATAAAAAAGAAAATGAAAGATACATATTCAAAATAGATGAAAATAAGGAAAATTCACTTTCAAAACAACATCAATCAATAAATTTACATTTTCATCCCTTTCGTAATTAATTTAACTCAAATTAAATTCAAATATGTATAAAATGCAAATAAAAAAGAATTCTAGACATTTTTACTTCAGTATTATATTAAAGGTGTTTTTTAAACTTATAACATTTTAAATTGTGGTAGATCAAAAGAAAAATGTCAGTTTCGTAAAACCCTTGGAATACATAAGCATGCTGTTTAACTTTCTTTCTCATTTCAGTTATCTTTTCAATATTATTGGATTAAATTCAGGAGCCAATGCTACAATAATTTGATGGATGGATTACCAATGACAATAACACTAATCCAAAAATCACTTAAAAATGAATTTATAATCTGGTGAATTAGGAGATATGAAAGAATTTAAAAACTATCTTGTTTATCATTGTCACTTGCTTTTTTGCTTTAACCAATATATCACTGATTACATCTAGCTCTTATTGATAAAAAGAGCAGGAAGGTATTGATTTTTATGATATCGAATGAACACAAAACTATCCATCAAACACAAAAGATAAATAAATCAAATTTGAAAAAAATATGCCAAGAAGTATTCCTTTTCTAATACTGATAATAATAGATCCTTTCTCATCTGTCACTGTCAAATCTATGGACATGGGGGAGAACATAATGGCAGCAAAACTTTTTTTCTGGATCTGTGGGTGAAAAAAAAGATGGTCATTAGGAAAATTACATTCCCACTGAAAATGCTCCCATTAATTTGTCGCCAAAGGTTTTAGTTGTGGCAATCTAACTGTGTAAGATTTAGACGATCACATGATTAAGAATTAAAAAATTCTGTTATTGTTTACGACACAATTCAATTTTAATGAGTTGATGATGAAATTATTTGTTGTTAGAATGAGATGGTACATGTTCATGCGTATGACAAAGAAACAGAGAAATGATTTGGGAAATTTTTGAGTTTAAATTTTTGGATAACTTATTTTGATATTAAGAACTAAATAATAACTAAATTCGAAACACGTTTCTGCCTTTGATGTTGAAGAAATATTTATTCTCGTTTCGGATTTTACATAATTTATGTAAAAAATTTTTATTTCATAATATTTTCTTTCATTACAATACATGTAACGGTGGCGTTGAAAACCATTCTTAGGACAAAACTTAGATTTGTTTTAATTTTAATTATTTTAAAATTCATTTTAAATTTAGTTTGGTGATCGGAAAATTTGCTTCAACATAAACATAAAACAATTTTATCTGAATGCTAATATTATTGAAGATTTTTTGAAGTATAAAAAACAAATATTTTTCAAAATGTATGCACAATTCCACATAAATTATGAAAAATTGGCTTTTTACATAAGTTTACCTTCTTCTATGATTAGGAAGTAAATGATTAGGTAATGATTAGTAAATGATTAGGTAGCATATTTACAATTGCATTTTACTGTCATACAATTATTAAATTACTACTGAAGAATAACATAAATCCATTATTAAACTTATTTTTTATTTCAAAATTGCAGCAGAAATGGGAAACTAAAAGAATGAAAGTTATTTTAATACATTTAGAATTTTCTCAATGGTATGTTAAATAAATGTATTTAGTGACAGGATGGTGTTTGGTTTAGATAATGTAAAACAGCATAGTATTGTATGATCAAAACATAAATTAATTAAAACTTAAATCAAGCAATTAAATAATTATGAGTTTTTTACTTGCTTAAAGTCAATTTAAATAAAACATTATATAATAGGGGAAAAAGCTATTCAAAAACGCAATAAATTGCGAAATGTCCACTTCATGTATCGTAAATGAAAATCCCATATATTCAGTATAATTTCAAAAACTCTATTTATATTGAAAATATTATTTAAATAAAAATATACAAGACATTCAATATTTTTGTGATTGCATGATATTTATTAGAGAAAATTTTGAGCATTTTCTTGATCGATAACCAGACAACAGCTTTTCTATGAATTACAATTTTAAATGAATTACATTTAAAATTTCTATAACAAGTTCATACCGTTATCATCATTTGATTCATCATACGAACTTTAATGATTTCATCAATTCTCTTTGAGGGATGATTATTAATTTTAAATTATGACATAACTGTGATTGAAATCTTGATTAAATTTGACTTTATAAAATATTATTTAGAAGGTAAAATTATTTAATTTTTTAATAGAATACTACAGCCATTTTATCATGCTCACTTAAATAGGACGTCATAGAAAAGAAAAATATTTGGATCAGTTTTACTGTATGGTCACCCTTGGCGCGTTTTTTTGGCGCCAAACTTGGCGAACATTTTTACTGGAAATTTGGCAAACTAGTACTTTGGCAACCCTATTTGTCATTAATTTCTCATGAATATTTACTGATTTAAATTCATTAATATAAAGTTTAATCAAAAAATTTTATGGTTAATTTAACATATCAACTTTATTGTTTCACCATTGATGTTTGAAATCTATAAATCTGCGTTTTTTTCTTAATTTTGTAAAATTAGTTGGGCATATTGATAGATGCCAACAATGTATGAAATATTTGTTCACTATTTCACCCGTTTTCCTCCCGCCGTTTTCCCCGATCGGAAATTCGTCATGTGGTCACCCTAGGCGACTTTTTTAAAATTTCGCTAAGGGTGACCGTACGGTAAATTTTTATCAAATATTTAATTATCTTTTCCATCTCAAATATCGATACCGATGTGATGTCATAACTTATAAAAATAGATTTAAAAATATATTTATTCAATGCTTAGAATATTAATAAATTACTTAAAATTTTATTTCATACAAAAAATTTAAATCAGAGAAGTAATTTATACCATTAAAAGTTTTAAAAATTAAACATTTAAAGGACTGATTTTTAAATTTTATGATAGGGTTAACGTTTTTATGTTATCTTCCTCAAATACATCAGAAAGAAAAATACTATTTCTATTCATAAAATGGCCTTAAAATGATTTTTTTTTTGCCATTTTTAAGCTTGTGTAAAATTGGGAAAAGATAATTGAATAAGTGATTATCTTGCAAATATATTAATCAGATGTTAAAACAAACTGTAAAATAAATTATCAAGTATTAAAAACTCCGCAATTTTTTTAATTCATTAACTGAAAAAAAATAAGACCTATCCAAAAAAAGAGTATTTTAAATATGGAGGACGAAATTTACTCTCCATTGTGTTAAAATTCACTTTGAACTTTTTAAGAAAATAAAAAAAAATCGTGAAATTAAAGTCTACATAAGCTACTTAATTTGCTTATGTGTGTAAAAACATTTTTCTTCATTAAACGAGCAAACAAAATATTAAGTCTTAAAATTCGTGAAGAAGAAAATAAAGGCTTATTCTGATACTCTTATGTTAACTAATTTTCCCAATTTTATAAGCAAACAAAATTCATGATATAAGCTTTTAAGTCTATTTAAAGCCTACTTAATTTATTTCAATTTGAGTCGAGAGTAATTTTTATAATCTATCGTAAGGATTACACTTTTTTTTCATGTTTGAAGAATGAAAAATAAGAAACTTTTTTTTATTTTATAATAGTTGCAATAACATTTTTGTCATTTTTAATATATATACCAAAATTTGTAGAAAAGATGCTTTTTAAATTATGAGAACTAAAGGAAACAAAAGAATCTTTATTAGAGAATATTCATTTTACTTTTGATGATTTTTTAACCATACGAAAATAAAGAGAAATTCCATGGGTTTTATTTTTTTAAATTATGATTATATGTTTTACCCTTATTGAAAATAGGATAATTTAGTTTTTGAAATGAGGAACTCTTGTGGAAAACTTGTAAATTGTTTTTCCAAAATTTATTTTTAACTCAGTCTATAAATATGAATAATATAATTTAATAAATATATTTGAATTACGTATACTTTGTAAAGGAATAAACTCAGGTGTACTTTTCTGACTATTTGTGATTAAAATAAAAATATATATTTTGAGATTTTCCTATGTAAATTGAGATGCTAATGACATTTGCAAATTGGAAAATTAAATTTGACCATTAGGTTACTGAATTATTTAATATTAGGATATCTATTGAAGGTACTAAGCTTGTATTTTAATTAAATTTTAAGAAATAAAAGTTTATAAACATTTTTTGTAAAAAAAAACATTTATTCTGAATATATAAATACTAAATCGAATTGAAATATTATGCAAAAGATGAAAATTGAAGCAAAATCAAAACTACTATTATTAATATTTTAAAGAATATAAAATTTCCAAAATGAATTAATAATAAAATCTTTTTCATTTTGGGACAGTAAAAGTAATTTTTATTTCAAACCTAATTATAAGAAAATAATTCAGTAAATTATGAAAACACATGCTTAAGACATTTGAGAATAACGTGAAAGTAGCATATTTATAACATTTAAAGCATAATGTAATTCTAACTTAAAGAAAATATTAAGTAATATTTAAAAATATTTTTAGAGTGCTAAAACTGAAACTTTTTAATTTTTCATGAGTTTTATTCTCCCAGTAGATCAATAATTTTATTTATAAAATACTGTAATATTTTAAATTGCATCAAAATAATTTACAGATACTCTAAAAGTATCAGATACATGAATGCAAAATAAATAGGCAAATGCATAAAATATTTCGGGAGCAATGTTGACAATCTTGAAAAAAATCATGTACTTCTATCAATTGCAATCTCTGCCAATTAAATTAATTTAGATGAGAAAATGAAAGATATTACTGAATTAGTGATAAATAATGAATAAAGAAGAATTTTGTAGAGTTAGAAGCACTGTAGATCATTTGGTTGGTAAAGCAATAAAAACATTTCGGGAATAAAAAAAGGAGTCTAGCTAAGTGTCCTCTAAAATTAATATTGTTATGTTTGTGAAATTAGGAATCGTATTGAATAAAGAACTTTGTAGAGTTAGAAGCACTGTATATCATTTGGCTGGTAAAGCAATGAAAACATTTCGGGAATGAAAAAGGAGTCTAGCTAAGTGTCCTCCAAAATTAATATTGTTATGTTTGTGAAATTAGGAATCGTATTGAATAAAGAACTTGGTAGAGTTAGAAGCACTGTAGATCATTTGGTTGGTAAAGCAATAAAAACATTTCGGGAATGAAAAAAAGTGTCTGTCTAAGTGTCCTCCAAAATTAATATTGTTATGTTTGTGAAATTAGGAATCGTATTGAATAAAGAACCTTGTAGAGTTTGAAGCACTGTATATCATTTGGCTGGTAAAGCAATGAAAACATTTCGGGAATGAAAAAGAAGTCTAGCTAAGTGTCCTCCAAAATTAATATTGCTGTGTTTGAAATTATGAATCGGAATAAATGAATAGTTTATTAAATTTGAACGTGTAATCAATGAACTTTAAAAGAACCATAAAGAAGTTTATTAAATCATTTTAAGAAGTAGACCATACTTGGCCTAAGACGTTTTGATATTTGCAATTATTACACCATATACCTAAACCCTTACAGGTGCATTTCTGTTTCACTGTCCTCTATTTTTACTCAAACAATTTAAACCATTAGATAACCCAACATATAGGTACTGATATGTATTTTTTCTTTAAGAAAATAAATCCTAGCTCATAAAATAAACAAGTTTATGCTAAATGCCGGAAGATGGCGGAGTGGTTAACGTCCCTAACTTCAAAGTAGTAGATTTCGGGTTCGATTCCTTGTTCGGACATTGATGTTCCTTTCTCTGTGTGTTTCTTTATCTTTTCAGGGGAAAGATGGCATACCCACTGGGTGCCCCACTGTATAAAATGCCATGACTTTTGCCCCTTGTAGGATTAAATGAGTATATTCTATGTGTAGCCGAGCACTAAAAAAAGTTTATGCTTTGTGAGTAAGAAATTTAAACAGAAAATATATTAATGTCAGAGTTAAAATTATTAAATAAACAAGTCAAAAACTAATAGGTTATAAGTATCGATACAAAAATTGTGTATTCAAATATAAATTTAGAATACAAGGATCATCACATATAATAAAATATAAATACATAAAATAGTTATTGGGTTTATATTAAGAGTAATCCTGTATATCTTATATAAATAATAAAACGTGAACATTTGAATCCTATTAAGTTTAATAAGATTTTGTGTGTGATAAACAATAGATAAGTTTCATTACTCTCATAAATTTAACTAAATTCAAGCTCCTTATAATAACGTCATGTTTAATCTATAGTTCCATTCCTCATTTTGACAATAAGCATTTATATCATGATAATAAGCTATAGCGGTTTGCAAATTGGAGTCTGCAAATTAAGATTATTCATTTGTCATTTTAATATATTCCGTTATCTGAAGATATAAATAATTTGATCTTTCAGGAGGTTATGAGTGGATATCGTATGCTATTGAATAATATTTAAAATAAGTCATTTATTGAATACCTTTTCGTAAATTAGGATGTGCTATTTTCGGTATGGATGCTTAATATTCTGCTTTGATTACTTGTTAACGGCACAGGTGGGGTATAATTCAAGATTTCGAGTTCTGAATTTTTTTTTTGGCGATGAAGAAATGTTGCCAAGATGACGTATCGTGAAGTGCACGATGACGTAAATACTAGGGTTTCCAAAATAGAATTATTTTTTGCATAATTCTTATCGGTTTTTATATGTATGACGATAATAAAAACGAGGTTGCCAGATATATAAGAAAATCTGCCAAAAAAATCGCCAAACTCAGAATTTAGCATCCTGGATTATATTGCACCTATGCCTTTTTAACCTCTTACGACTTTCCTCTGCTTCAATTGAAACAATTATATTCAGTAAGAAGAATGAGTTATTTGGCTTTAGAATTGCGTTTAAATGAACTATTTGGACGAATTAAAAATTTACTTATAGTGTCAGTTGTTTTCGTGGACAAAATATTTACAAGATTTAAATTAATGAAGAAAATATTTATGAAGTTCCGTATATACATTTTTAAATGTATAAAAAGTACTGTCTTAGTTACTGAACTCTCAATCATTAATTAAATTAACTTCTTATAACTAAGTTATAAATATTAGATTAACTATTATGCTTACGTTGTGTGAAGTAGATGTAATCATTGTGTATAACTAAACTAACTTATTATCTCTAATAAATATTTATCATATTCTTGTCTAGATAAATCTAGACTATTTGATTCTAACATTTTATTAAATATACAAGTGATAAATTAAAAAAAAGGACTTTTATCCTCTTGAGGTTGTAAGAATTACAATAAATGAAAGCTGTATAAAAGACGTATAAAAATCTCTATTACTGTCGAAAAATATTTTGAATTCAGTGAATGAAATCTTTTAATTTTGCAATGAAATTCCAATTTTGTACAAATACATAATGCCAAATGAAACAAAGGGATATTGAGTTTTGCTTTTAGTTATGAATATTTTTGTATTTCAAGAATATATGCTGTAAAAATTATTTAGTAAGGTAAATATAAAGAATGTATTTATTATAACTGAAGATTAAATTTTATGAACAGATTTAATTAATAACTAATTACTGTTGGGAATCAATACCCATAATTTCTTTTTTCTTAACAAAAGGGAAGGTTATCATTAGTATCATTTCTTTTTCGAGGGTTAGCTTTAACTTTTATTAACATCCAAATAAATATATGCGTTTATATTGTATTATTTATATTTGTTAATATAATGTATTATCAGTAGATTCTGCATTCGTATTTGAGCTATTCTTTCTATCATCATAGAGCTACATGATTATTAATCTGGATGTTTTTAAAAGAAAACACAATGTTGTATGAGAACCTTATTCCTTTGAAACGATAGGAGAATTCATTAAAAGTTTTTCCGCACACAGTCAGAATATTTGCAAGAAAGAAAGATTATTTGGAAATGATACAAGATTTTTAATATAAAGTATAACTCAATCAAATATTCAAGAATTCAACATTTTTCTTTTGTTTAAATTGATGTTTAGAAGTTATCAATAAAATTTTGAAGAATACTCTATTACTTTTTAAAATGTTTTCTCTCTAAAGGATGGACCTTAATAGAAGGTTTGGATCTTGAAATAACAAGTATTCAAAATGCGACTTAAATATACTAGTCCTATTTTAAATGAAGAATGCATTCTAACCAAACTTTGCGCTGTATTTATTTAACTTCAAACGATTACATGAGATAAGGCATATGAAGTATTTCATTTACCACGCATAAAATAAAAATAATCACTATTAACTGCAGTATGTGACGTATTGAAATTGGAAGTATTTTTAGGTTATTTTATTACACTTAACACAAATACAATACACACACGATTTCTCAAACCAATACATTCGTAATTAAATAAATTTACATAAAATAAGCAATCAACTTAAAATTTGTTGATTTGGCACTTAGAAAGATGCCCATATCTTCCGACATTCACCATGCGAATCCCCTTTTTAGGAATTTCTCTTACTAGACATATGGATAATCTACAATCATTGACATATTTTGTGTCCCTTTCCCTCAATTCCAAAATATATCTAATGTCTCCTTCTCCACAGAATCAAGATTCGGCAAGTAACACTTGTTCTTAATCCCTTTGTATACTATTTTCATTAAATATATCTTGTGTCCCTTTCCCTCAATTCCAAAATATATCTAGTGTCCCCTTCTCCACAGAATCGAGATTCGGTAGAAAGTAATACTTGTTCTTAATCCCTTTGTATACTATTTTCATTAAATATATCTTGTGTGTCCCTTTCCCTCAATTACAAAATATATCTAATGTCCTCTTCTCCACAGAATCAAGATTCGGCAAGTAACACTTGTTCTTAATCCCTTTGTATCCTATTTTTATTTTCATTTTGCTTACTATTCACTCTTAGCACTGAGGTCTCATCACTTTTCTACGTACATGAAGATTACTTTCAAGTATTATAAAGTTTTTGTTACAAGCCCTTCACCATGTTTTCTACAGCAACTATCTTTGCAGCTAAGTATAATTGCCTTTTCTGTATAACCAAGCTGTTAACTATATACATGTTAGTTATTATTTTATATGATTGAACATGGGTGATTAAACAATTTTTTAAACAAAATAGTATTAGGAATTTCATTTTATAAATATAATATAATTTAAGTAGTTTTAATGACAGAAATCTGTTTATCGTTAAAACAATACGTATTGTAAAGAATCAGATCAGGCATCATAATTAGGCTTAACATTTGTGTGGTTGTACGTGTGATATATCCTATCAATTACGGATCACATCTGATTCACATTTGCACTGCATAAAATAATTAATGAATGCTACAGATAGAATATCTGAAACTATTTTCAAATGTGAAACAAAAGTGGATGATTTGGAAGAATGTTTAAACGGATTTTTTTTCCTATCATCAAAATATATACTTTTTGTGAAAGAAAATCTGGGAAAGTCGAATTAAGAAAACGAGACTGTAGTAAAATCTCAGTTAAAAAATAAGTCTTAGCATCTAGAATAATAAGTAATCATGGGCAGCCATTAATATTAACCAATTCCTCATTAGTTTTTTTAAATTGATTGAGTAGGATGAGAATAAAATAATCAGCCTTTTCAGTGGTCAAGGCTTGTAGCCATGTAAATTACTGAACAAATGACACTTTTAACCTAATGAAAGTAATGTTTTTAAAAGTTTCTAAAGGCAGTTATTTCATATAAAAATATTAGACTGGTTGGAAAATGAATTTTTAGCATTATTTTTATCTTTATTCTTGAGTTTTATGCTCTTATTTTAAATTCAATCTGTAAATAATAAAAATTGAATTTTGATTCTAATTTGAAAAATGTAACAAAAAGATTAAAAACATCTAATCCACTCTTCTAGTATTCAAGATGTCAGACATTCTACTGAGAAAATACAGAAATCAAATATGGCGCATAGTTATTTTGTATTTCTTTTTAGTATTTTTTACTGTACTGTAAAATACTGAAAAATTAATTTAGTATAAATATTTGATGGTTGTTGACTTGAATTTAACTATAGAATATTTTTCTGTTTTGTAGTATCCTTAACAATATAATGTTAATATGACATCATTATGAAGTAAAATTTTGGACACAATTCTATTTCAATCGGCTTCAACAATCAATGCGTAGCAATCATCTTTCCATTCATAAAACAATGTGAACTGTTCATTCATAAAACAACTTGAAAACAAATGATGCAAATAATTAAAAAAACAGTTATGAATGGTTTTAATTTGATAGCTCAATTTGTGCCCTATTTAAATTGCGCGAATTGTTTTTAATTTTGATTCATTTATGATAAATTGTTTAAAAGTTTGAAAGCGAAGTCTTTTCCATTAATATATTCTAAGCAAATGCGAAATTTATATCCATAATAATTTGTTATCATATTAACTTACCAGTGGCGATTCGCATCCATAACATTAGTGTTACATTACTGATAAAGTCATTATTAATCATTCATTATGTAATTGTCCATTTTCAAAACAATAATTTCTTTTCCATTATAGTACAGACGGGGTCGTTTTTTTATCACTGAATGTCACATTTCTGATTCATTAATTTTGTGTCGCACACAACACACAATCATTTTTCAAAGTACAAAAGTTGTAGTTGAAGAATTATGATAGAGAATTAATCATCTTCATAACTGTCCAAATTTAGTGTACGCCCAGAAATCCAATTATAAGTGACTTATAAAGCATACGCACTTTTAAGCTTTTTTCTTTACACATTACGTAAATAAATTCTGCTATCAATTAATGCAACTTATATGAAACTTTTATTTAAAATTAAGACATCCTTCTAATTCCTTTTTTAATTATGATCTTTAAATAATGTCGATTTTAATGAATTTTGTAAAAAATTTAAGCATATATTAAGAAGAATTTTCTTATATTACAATGATTCCCGTAATTTATTGTTCATTTCACTAAATTTTCTAGAAATGGTTGAATATCATTGAGGAGCAAGAAAAATAAATGAAAAGTATATCTAAATAATTAGGGAGCGAGTCTACATATTTTATGTTAACAAAAAAGAAATTTAAATATCGATTTAGTTCACTGTTAGATATACTTTGTAAGTGCTTTTGCTTAGAAGAAGAAAATTCAATGTTATTTGAATTATTATTTAATTATGAATATAATTTTAGGAACAAATTTTTTTGTTATACATTGCATAATTTTTTAATATTAAATTTATTTAAATCAAGTATTTTCTGGCCATCTCTTATATTTTTTATCTTTATATAAAAAAACTCTATCTAATGTGCTGTTACATAGACATAAATAATTTCAATGATAATTAATTAAATATAGGAATATTATAAAAGCATTTTCTGCGGAACTTTAGGTTTTGTGTCATTATTTGCTTCAAAAAATTGAATAACACCTTTGAAAACTTGTTTCCTTACGAATTTGTAAGCTTGAAAACCTCTTGGCATATTTCTTAAAGTTAAAAGATCTGTCTGAACTATAGTGTTTTTTTATATTAAAAACAATGAATCATTGTTCTAAGAATTTAACTTTATACCATTATATTTTCTTAGCTCAGTTTAATACATAGTTCTTGATAATCAATATGGCCTTAGTGTAGTCTTTTTTATATTGAGTAATATATAAGTCTAAATATATACATCTCTATTAACATTAAACTGTCTTAGGAAAATAATTAAAAGAAACATTAAAAAATTCTAAGACAAATGTAATCTACAAATTGTATCTAATAATCCCTAATTCAATATAATGTAATTTTGATCCCTCTTTGATGAATTCTTCTTCTCTTAGAATCTCTAATTAATAAATAGCATTTATTTTGGTCAAACTATTTAATATTTTAATCCGGATGTATGTAATTAAAAGAAATTTGATTTAAAATAACACTTCTAAAATCAGGGATAAAATTGAGTGAATTTTAATTGGGTAAAATGAATAGCAGTGAATTTCAAATGTAATTGGAAAGTTTTGAATTGAATTTAAATAGTGTATTTATATTAAATTTTAACATACATAATTATGTTGCATCTATAAATATCTATCTAAATTATACAACTAATTTAAAATGTTTTTTTTTTAATTTCATTCTAAATTATATACACATATTTTTTATGTTTTTTATATTATATGACTTTTACTAGTTTATCTGAGAAAATTAATTTATGTCTAGTAACTGTAACTAATAAATCTTCATAATTCAGCTTAAATATTTCAAGTATTTTAATGGGCTTAGTAGTATTAACTAGCAAAATTTATAATAAGGCTTGCATTTATTTTTTCAGTATAAATAATAATAATAAGAGTTATATTAGTTAATTGCTTAAATATCTTCAAAAATTATTTTTTCTTATGATTTGCTTCAAATATTTATTTTAATCAAACCATAGGAAACTTATTGTATACTTACATAAATTTGTTTTTAAAAACATCTAAAACCAAAATATAATTAATTACTATTCAGATGTGCAAAGGTATATATATATATATATATATATATATATATATATATATATATATATATATATATATATATATATATATATATATATATATATATATATATATATATATATATATATATATATATATATATATATATATATATATATATATATATTGAAGATTTGATAAGCTCCTTTAGAAAAATCTTTTGGAATATTTTTATTATTTACTAAAGAGTATATATTTTTGTACTTATAATTATTTTAAACTATTTGAGAAGGAAGCTAACATTTATATTTACTGAGTTATTTTCACGTTATAAGGACTGTTGGGTCAATAACTAAGAATTTGAATTAATTAGAGTTACTGTATGCAAAAGTTGGAAGTTAGTTTTTTACTATGAGTATTTACATTACAAATTTCTAGTTTTTTTGCTTAAGCATTTTCCCCACGAGTATATTCAAATTATTTTTAACAATATTCAAATAATTATTATTCAATTATTTCATTCAATAAGCTAAATTTATTACTATTATGTTAGAAACTATATTTTAATGTTAGAAACTGAATTGATTTTCTTAAATTATTAATATCTCACAACTGAAAGTCACCAATACTTGAGTGGCGAATTTAGTTTCTTAATATTTAAAAAGTATAAGTATTCTTATGTTGCGAATAAAATACCTTTGCCTATATATATATATATATGCATGTTTGCATCCAAAGGCTCTTCGTCAAAAAAGTAGATATGGTCACCGTAGTCTTGCCCCAATAAGAGCTGCCGTTCTACTGTGTGAATTTAGTTTAGTAAACAGGTATATGTATGCATTTATAAAGTATTTTATACTTTTAAGTTCTAAAAATGACTTAATTGAATAGATGAAAAAGGGGATGAAAATAATTCCAATTTTTAACAAGTGAAATTGAAGTTTATAGTTTTCAAAAAGAAATCAATACAAGCATGAAAATGAGAAATTACTAATAAATTAAGAATATGGCATTAACGTTTATATAGTATCCCACTGAAATGTTATTTAAAATTTCATTACAATAATGTTTTTCGTAATGAAAATTTGGCAAAGTAAAAATGTAAGCAAAGTTTATCATTTTAAAGTGGCAAATATCAAATCTTTCTAAATATGAAAAATACAATTAAGTATTCTTATATATAACTTAAAGATTTGGGTTTTATAAGAATATGTCTAATAAAATAAAATAATTCGACAACAACAATATTTAAAAAAAAAAGAATTCACTTAATCTCAACACTATTTTTGATATTAATATTTGTGCAACCTGTTTAAATTTTATAATTTTTGATATCAACAAAATATTTGATTTAAATGCTAAAATACCCTTCATTAAATTAAATCTTTTAAATAAAACCCTACTTCAGATTAACTACCTTAAGAATAGTAGATTTATTTACTAAAATATAAACCAATAAACTTTTAGCTAGATATATGAATGTAAGTTTCATTAAATTGCTCGCAATACAAGTGTTATATAGTTAGAAATACAATTGTGAGAATAAAGGATTTAATATGGATTTTATCATCTCTGCAAAATAATTCTGAAATTTCATCTCGGAACAATAGAGTAGATTAAAATGAAGTATGAGAGGGATTTGGAAACGAGAAATATATAATACAAAATGGCAA
The DNA here is from genome assembly GCA_037975125.1 of Latrodectus hesperus. Taxonomy (NCBI): domain Eukaryota; kingdom Metazoa; phylum Arthropoda; class Arachnida; order Araneae; family Theridiidae; genus Latrodectus; species Latrodectus hesperus. Next base: position 49,919,991 of record CM075860.1, read on the forward strand.
GCGTTTATTTCTCACTTCACCGATTTTTCTTACGATCCTTAGGAGAGCAGAATTAAGATTAAGTCAAAGAAAAGAATTCATCAAATCTTTCAGTTTCTGAATATTAGGAATATCTGCAATATAATGCATATAATAAGCCCTTCTGTGTGAGAAAGAGAGAACTAAAGAAGTAAAATCTTTAAAAACGTTGAATAAGTAAACCAGAAAAAAATATTATTTAAATTTAAAATAAAGTTTACTTTTTTAATAAATAAATTAACTAACAATTTAAATTCCTTTAAAATGTATTATCAAAAGGAATAATAATTATATGCCTTTTCTAAGCATTTTTTTAAATTTTCTTATTTTAAATTTAAATTATTGTTTTATCCTTTTTTAACTGTTGCTCAGTATATTAAATGATTAATAATAATTGCCTTATATTTTTACGAATTCTAATGGCAAAAATTTCCAAAATAATTTACACTGTTGCATATGTATACACATGTGTGAACATATGTTATATGTATATGCACGTATGAGTTGTATGTACACATATGTAATAACGTATAATAAAATTATCATTCAATAAGTCATTCAATGATATATCTTCTTAATTTGGATTACAATTCATAAATAATATTATAATTAATATTTAATGGTTTAAAATATTGTTATCTAATTATCTTAAATTACAATAAATTGCAGAGTAACATAAAATCTTGTAAATATTACAGCCTGAATATTATTTAGGGAGTGTTTGATATCAGAGACACTTATAAGTTCTAACAAATAAATATTTTATTTCTCTTTTGTTAGTAAATTCATCAAGATAGAAATTTAAATCTTCTGTAATAAAACATAGGACCGTGGTAGATTAGTGGTTAGAGAATTAGCCTTCCGTTCGGAAGGATGGGTTTCGATTCCCAATGTCGCCAAAGACGCACCGAGTACATGCGATACACGTGTTTCGTTAAATCTGTGGAATCGGTCGATGAGCAGTTACCATGGATGTAATGTTCTGGAAAAAATTTCCTCCTTCAGATCAATGTCGAAATTGTAAGAGTGTGTCCTCTGGTGGTGCCATCTATCGGATGAGTTTTGAGCAATGTCGTACTTCCATTTTCGTGGTACTCTGATTAAACGAAAGACACACCTTATTGACTTAAATTCTCATATCGAACGACATAGGGAGCTTGGCTTGGCTAATTGTCATAAGTAACAAGAACATCTCAAAACAAGTATTTTATTCTCACTATTGACATTAGTTTAATTGTATTTTTCAATCTGATATTATTAATTTGTTATTTGTCAAAGTTAATTTGTTATGTTACATGTTATACTAATGTCGCTATACACGTTGTGAGAAGTTATATTAAAGAAAGAATTTAAATTCTTCATATAGTCCCTAAAATTTGCTTCTTTCATATTTTTTGAACAAAAGTGTACAATATTTTTATAGCTTTCATTTGTTAATTTTTTGACATTTTTAATTTAAAAAATAATTATAACGAAAACTGTAAACTAAATAATGGTGTATTCACTTTTCCACACCAAAATTAATTTTTGTAATTACTTAATTAAATTAAATGAATAACTTTTCTATTCAGCAAAAGAATTATCATTTTCTTTGAATGCACATTTTTTGCTTCAAATTCAATCAATTATGTACACATATATACATTTATTATTAACATTTGCTTTAAAATACTTTCAAAACCATTTTAAAATTTTAGTCTAAATTTTTTTCAAGAGGAAGATTATGTTTCCTCTACAAATAATTCCTTATGAGTAAACATTGCTTTAATTCAATTTAATTTATTGTTCTGGAAGAGAGATGTATGTATATATTTGAATTATTATAGCAATTTAGTTCACGAGAAAATGCAATAAATTATAAGATGAAAAGAATTTTATAGCTTTGCAAGTAAATTTTTTGGAATAAATTCAGAAAAGATAATATAACGTATCACATGTTTGACAGTTTTATTTTCTACATTCATATAATCTTTCTTTAGAATCAATTTTTTAGATGCTATTCCGAAAATGAAACATGCGTCATATTTGGGTTGATATCTTTTAGCAAAAGATTAAATTTATTAAATTCAGTTTATTGTAAAAACTCTTTTGAATAAATCAGCTGAATATTCAGTTCATTATCATTTCTTTTAATACATTTAAATGAATTCGAAGAAATGAAAACATATTTACGAGATATTTACATTAAAGCTTATTAAAAATAAGTAAAACAATAAATTTAAAGAAATTAAATGAAAAAGTTTACATTTAAATACATTTTATGTTCGTAGCATACAAACCATTCATAATAGATTTTCATTTAGGAATAAAGATTATTCTAATTTAGTTTCAAATTTAGGTGACTGCGCAAGGAATTAAAAATTATTCGGAATTAAAAAATTCATTTTCTCTAGAAATCATTAGTATGAAATGATTCTTTTTTTTTCTAATTTTTTCAAAACAAGTCATTAATTTAAAGGGCACACATCTTATTGAATTTATTATAGAAAGGAATTAATAATTAATATAATCTCAAGAAAATGGGATCTGCATTCCCTCGCAAAAAAGTTTAAAAAGTATTTGTTTGACTAAAATCTTATTATTACTTAATAAATTAAGCATTTTTGTTGTATTTAAGTAAATACATGTAGGAATTATATATATATATATATATATATATATATATATATATATATATATATATATATATATATATATATATATATATATATATATATATATATATATATATATATAATTAAATCATTTAGATGGAAAAAATACATTGCTTTTCTGCTTTTCGATAATATTTTCTCCTTCTTTTTACTGAATAGAAATATCACCCATAAAAAGCTGCAGGTAGATGCCTGCAAAAATTGTTAAATGTATAAAATATTTATAATAAATATTTTCCTTTTCAGCTTTGAATAGGGCATAGCGTAAGTAATACTACTTGATTGTTTGAAATAATTTAAAGAAATATTGAGATAAATTTATTATAATTTGTATTAACATTTACACAGAATTTTAATTCTAATATTAATCTTATAAAATGGTTTCAATAAAAAAGTTCTGTTTAAAAAATAATAAAGTAACATTCTAATATTGGATAAGATATTTTTCTAACACATATGTAACACACAGGGCATATCCTTATATTTTGAAAATGTGTAAAATACGTAAATATATATATATATATATATATATATATATATATATATATATATATATATATATATATATATATATATATATATATATATATATATATATATATATATATATATATATATATATATATATATATATATATATATATATATATATATATATATATATATATATATGTGTGTGTGTGTGTGTGTGTGTGTGTGTGTGTTCGCAAGAGGTGGAAAGGGGGGACAATAGTGTGTATACACACCTTCTAACCGAGGGCGTCTGCAGATCCGAGGACGTCCTCGCATTGATTTTCCTTTTTTTGTGTAGAAATTGCATAATTTCATCTTGAATTTTAATTTTTGTTGAAATTTAAGAAAGATCTCTGTTTGATTTTGTTTGTTTTAAGTCTAAATTATATATTTTTATTTTTTAATTATCATTTTTGTTGACATTTAAAAGGGTCCTCGGTTTACACCTTGTGCATTAAACTTGTGTATGTGTGTATCAAAAGTGTGTATCTTGTAAAATGTGACGTCCTCGGTGGTCCGGTAAAATCCGGGTTGTGAGTGTGTCCTCAGACAACCGAAAAAATGTACATTGTGTATGTCAAATATTTTCTAATAATATCGTTCATTGTGATAATTTCATAAAAACTCATATATTTAGTTCTTTAGTACATTAGTAGATGAGTATAATTATTATTATGTTTTTAAAAAAAATAAGTAAATTAAAAATTTAAATAAACTTAATTACCTAAAATTTTATGGCTTGTTTTTTAAGGAATAGCAGACCTTTTGAGAAGTAAAGGAATTTTTTTTTAAATTAATTAAATATATTTTTTCTTTTAATAAAAAGTTAATTTTATTAAATGTACCAGATATTATAAATGTTAATTATATATATTTTTTCACTTATAAGTATTGAAAAATTTTCTTCATTTGAAAAAATTCCAAATGCTATAATAAGAAGTATAATTTTAATTTTGCTTAATTAGATATACAGTTTTTAATTTACACTTTAATATTAATGACTGTGTTATGTTTTGTTCAAATTACATTTTTAAAAATAAAATGTAAATATATTTATATTTTTCTGCTTTTTCATTAACATTTATTTATTTATTTATAAATAAATAATTAAAGAATTAAAATTTATGTTAAATGAAAATTTACAAAACGTTTTTAGTTAAATTTGTTCAGAAATTTTCAACACATAATATCATTACGTTACATTCTTATTATAAACTCTTATGAAAGGATTTTACTGTATACTTTACCAGTCCACTGAATTATAAATATAAAAATTAATTTTTGTTTCATACATTAAAATTTCTTATTTCAAATCATATACATATCAGAAATCAAGGACATCACATACACACAGGCTATCGATGGCATCACATACACACAGGCAATGGAGGCCATGGAGCGTGTGTGTATACACACGCTATCGAGGGCATCACGTACACACAGGCAAACGAGCTCATCACATACACACAGGCAAACGAGCTCATCACATACACACAGGCAAACGAGCTCATCACATACACACAGGCAAACGAGCTCATCATATACACACAGGCAATCGAGGGCATCACATACATACAGGCTAACGAGAACCTCATTAAAATGTAAAAACTGAACAAGAAATATAATTTAACTGAGACTCTATTCAATTAATTTTAATTGAATAAACAATTAATTCAACATATTTTGTGTTGAAAACCTCATACATTCAACTGATTGCAATTTTTATGTACACAATCAGTAAATGCAATAAATTTATTCATATTGAAATCTTCAAGGAAGAAATATATATCTTGATATACATGTGCGGTACAATTGTTTGGATTCCATTTGGAATTATTAGTTCAAACTATTTTAGTTTCATTTCTATTAAATCAGTTAATCCATTTTTCTTATATATTTTCCTAACAAGTCATTATTCAATTTAAATTTTAATATTTAAATATGGATACCCATATGTCCATTTTTAAAATTAACACTTTTCTTGAATTTTTTTAATAATATTCAAATTTCAAAATTAATTTTTTGCACCATTATTCTGTTTTAGTTTTTCTAAATAACAAGATAATTTTTGTTAATCATATTAATTTGCTCATTTGATTCAAATTTTCATTATTCCAATCGTCTTTCCCTGATTTAATTTCCAAACCATATTTATCAGTTATAGTAAAGAAAATATATTTTATTTCTGGGAGTATATATATATAAGTATACTATCCCATACCTATTTTATTATTTAAGATAATTTTCGGGGCAAATACACAAAATTAAAGTTAATTAATTGTTCCCAAATACGATGAAAATTTACATATTTAAGTAATCCGTAAATTTTATCGAAAATGACATTTTCAGCTTTTTTATATTTTAAATCCCTGCGGGGATAAAGAAAGGAATTAAAATATGCCTTGATTACTTCCTGTAAGTGAGTAATCATAAATCACTGAGGAAGCAGTGTGAAAATTCAAAGACACTTTCAAAACCACCTGACGTATAGAAAATCTTGTAAAATGGGCAGTTTCAGGAGTGTTTGTTTTTAAGCAGAATCAAGAGAATGCGTTTTCTTATATTTAGTTAGAATTAAATATATAAAAAGAAATTAAAAAAATATTCAAATGTAAATGCCTAGAAATGTTTGTACAGATCGCAATGTCCATAAGTACTAACCATTTTTAATCTTTTCATCAACAACATCCTACAACAATTATCTTCTGTTCATTCTAGTTTACATGTTGACAACTTAAAAATTTCTTTCATATAATATGAATTTCTTAGATCAAATATGTATTTAAATGGCATACAAATGAATAAATTGTAAATAATCTTGCTACTTGATGTGCACAGAATGGTTTTAGTCTACTTCCTAGCAAGTGTTGCTGTGATCATTTCTGCAAGAAAACTAATATTTACCATGATCTTTTGCTTCTCTTAAACAGAAGACTTATTCCTGTGATTGATAATATAAAATTCCTTGGAATAATTTTCGATAGAAAATTAACTTTCCTTTCTCAAATTTTACATTTGTGGAAGAATTGTTGGCTATTTCTTATAATATCTGTTAGGCAATTCCGATTACATTTTGGAGTACAGATCACAAATCACTCTTTTAAATGTACCAGCCATTAATTTTATCACCCATTGACTACGGCTGTGTTGTTAATGGATAGCCGTCTGTATTTTCCGTCTTAGAATAGAATTTAGGCAGATTGGACACATTTCATCACTCTGCTGTAAAGATATGTTCTGATTCCTTTCACATATTACTCATCAATAATCTATATTTAATCTGCCTTCAGTTACTCTTAGACCTGTCTCTTAATTATTATTCAAAAATTGTATCCTCACCTCATCATCTCTTACGTTCTATTGTTCATAATTCTGCTCTTAAGAGATTATATAAAGCAAGACCATGCAACATTCAATCTTTTCTCACTCGTGTTAATCTTAGCTTTTGCTGTCTCATCTATGTGATGATTCTACAAACTTATTCGCACACCCACCTTGGTATGATGTACACATCACCTTACTCAATTCTTTTGAAGACCATAAAAAGTCGGACGTAACTTCTGCTATTTTTCAACAGTTTTATGCATTTCAACGCTATCCGTGTGCTATGTAGAGTCCTGTATTCATAAGTGGATCCAAAACTGCTAGACACTTTGGCTGTGCTGTTTTTCTTAATATTTCTTTTAGCTAATATCTCCACAAGCCCTACTTCATCTTCATTGCTGAGGCTAAGGCTATATCACGTGCACTTAAGCAACTGCATACTAAAAATGGGCATACATTTACGTATTTTCTGAAAGTAGAATTATTTTAGAAGTTATGAGAAATTGTATCTTTTATTTCGGTAGTGTTCAAGTATTTTAATATATTGCTTTCCTGGATACCAAGTCACACACATATTATATATATATATATAGATGGAAATGAGAAGACTAATGTGACAGCTAAGTCTGCAATTATTTCCACTTTATCTTTAGTTCCATCTATGTGATGTAAGAAATAGATTTAAACATTTCATACAGTCACTTTGACAGGAGTTCTGTAATAGGCAATTCTGCAAAAAAATCTTAACGATCTTCCCATTAGTCATTCTTTTACCTTTACCTTTACCCTTGGTCTATACCGAATCACACATGTCCAACTGACTCGTCTTCGTATCGGTCATAAGCGTTTCACACACAAAGAACTATTTTTAAGTCATTTAAGGAATAAGTGTTTCTGGGTAGGATTTTTTGTAGAATTTAGTTGTGTGTGTAAGACATATACAGTGCATCATATTTCAATCATCTATCCAGATTTTAATTAATGCCACTGTGCATATTTTTTAACCATTATATTTTAAGCTTAGAACATTTGCTACGGGAACCCAGCCATTTCAATCTCTGAGCGTAAAAGCAATCGATTTTAAGCATTTTATCTAATTTTAACTATCGTACACAAACCCCATTTAATATTTTATAATTTTGCAGTATATATTAACGGTTCTTTATTCTATATATTATATTGATTTTATATTTTTGCAGTATATATTAACGGTAAAAACTTTAAATGGTATGGTAAGATCTTTTTAAAAATATTTAATGTTATTTGGTTTGGAAAATAAAGTCCGCATCTAAAACTTCACTTTGGGTCAGCTTGTTTTATTTGGACTTAGTGCCACAAAACCCAACCAACCAACGAAAATTTACCTTCATATGTAATATTTTTTCCAGAGAATTATGTCCATAGAAGAAAAAATATTATTTTCACAAAACTAGCTTAGAGGGAATTATTTTGAAAAATATTAACGAAAATAAATATACAAATGAAAATTATGAATGAGAAAATGAAATAAATTATATAATAATCTATAAGTGAAATATACATTTAGAATCAGCTCTAATATATTTTCACATAGAACTAGATAGATTTAAAATATATCATTGAAAAGAATATGATAGTTTCAATGCTATTATTGTCTTAATGTTATTATCTGCGATATTGTAGTAACAATCATTATACAGCTGAGACATGTGGCATTAGGTTATTAGTAAAATAAATAATATAAATTTTGCTGTGACGATAAGTACGTTTCTTGGAAAGCAAAATGTGATAAGATTTTAATGATTTTTTCCAGATTCTTAAAAACCTCTCCAATCAGACAAATACATTTCTTGATTTTTTCAGATATGCACCCTTACCAACCACAAACTATTTTTTTCTCTGATTGGCTTTAAAAATACTATTTCTCAGGATGAGCTTCCAGCAATCTTTTCATTATTTGACTCCAAATTCGCAATATAAAAATTTAAATAAACAATTAAAAAGTTTAATATTTGTTTAAATATTTACTTTTTTACATGCATATTACAAAAATATACACGGATTAGCAATAATAAGAGCCAAAAGAATTATTTATTATAGTATTTCAATTTTCGTTAAATTTGCTATAAAATTTTGTAGCAATTAACTATCGACAACACTTAAAATACTTTATAATTTTTTAAAACTTAAATTGTATTTTTGCTTAGTCCAGACAGTATACGCAATTTATTTACAAGAAACATTTAAAATAAAACAATATGAAGTCTTATTTAATCTTTTGAGCCCGTTTCAAAAAACAGCTCCTACGCCGGCGTGAGATGACATTTCCTACCCCCTTGACTGAAAGGAGAGAGTCATTTTCACCGTGAGGAATCTTAATTCTAATCGTAATTTTTTTAATCTTAAACATAATTTTCATGAAAATGTAAATGTGTTTACCATAAATTCTATACTTATCAATAAGCAATCGATTTTTTTCCATTCGTTCATACCAAATTAAGAAATGTTATAAGAATTTTAAGATTGCATGCATGCGTTTGTAAAACAAATTTAGACTGTTTCAAAAACTATGATATAGAGTATATTAATTTATTACAGATAATTTTCTGAAATAATTGTTTAAAATAATTACAGACTTCTTTAAAGTAATGAATTTGCAATTACTTATAATAAAAATGGTAAGCAATGAACTAGCTGAATATTTAAAAAATATTCTTAAAAACAGCATGCCCGGTATTAAAAATGTAAATTAAGATATTTTGAACAAATATTTCTTTTAATAAGTAAGTACATGCAAATTGCCGAAGTTGCATTTGAAAAAGATTCAAAGTAATCTGTGTGTTAAATACAGAAATGATTTCTGTTTTCTTTTGAATTAAGTATTTTTATTTATGACAAAATTCTATATTGAATGGATTAAATATATGCTTTTTTATCTTTCACTTTTAAGGAAAAAGCTTAAAAATGGACTTTTCCTTTCTGCGTGTTTCTGTAACTAATTATGAAACGTTTTGAACAATGATTGTAGCCAGACAAATCTTGAATTTCTACTTTATATATAGCATTCAGTTTGATTGTTTAATAAAATTACATTTGTCATACATTAAATAGTAATATTCTGTTCATTTCTCAATGATATACATTTGTTCATTTCTCATGTTCATTTCTCAATTCAAATAGTACATTCCAAAATATACTCGCATTAGTCTCAGAAAATATTATTATACAATTCTAATAAGAGCATTAGCAAAAAAACATTATCTTTATATTATGAGTAAATTTTATCTGCAGTGTTTTAAGCTTTAATAAAACTATGCTTATTGAATAATTTTAAAAAACCAAAACCGTGATTATTTTCATTGTAAACAGAAATTAAAACTACGTACTACGTAAGAAACACTGACACAACTATAAGGTAACTTTCAGAAATATCTACCGCATCTCAATTTATGAATGGAAGTGTTTTCATTTTATTTTTAGCGACAAAAAGTAATTGATAATAATGAAAAAAATTTGCTATAACTTTCACCTATATGGTGCTTTAATTAAAATGAACGACGCTCCCCTCTGACTTATATTCACAGAGCCAAAGGCATAGCGAGCTTGGTTTGTCCAAGTGTCATTAGAAACAACAACATAAAATTAATAATCAAATATTAGATGGAGAATAATACATTTAAAATACCAATTGGGAAATAATGCATTGAAAATACGAAATATATTAAACAGAGGGAAAAACGTTCAATATATATTTTAAAATTTTTGCGCTGAATGTATTGCTAAACATAAATGTTTTTATCTATTCTTGTACTTTTCAAAATTTTCGCTTATATGATTCTTCTAATCTTGCATTATATATATATATATATATATATATATATATATATATATATATATATATATATATATATATATATATATATATATATATATATATATATATATATATATATATATATATATATACACAGTGTTCATTAACCAGGAAAAAATGATGGTAGTGTTTCCATTCAAGTAGAATAAAATTATATATAGTGTTAACAAATTTAAATTTTGAATCAAAATTTATTAGCGTTAATTCTAAAAAGAGTTTAACATGGAATAAATTTTCTGTGACGAATTATTCTGAAGGACCACAATGTGAAGGGAACCATTGAAGCCTGACAAAATGAAAGTGCAGGAGTCGTCGAGTCAAGAAACTGGTTTTAAACGTGTCGGAAGTAGAAAAGATTTCTTTCAACCCCTCCACTTGACAGATACCCTCTGTTAGCATAATGAAATAGTGCGGTGTCTACCTAAGGGTCTTTTATCTCTTTTTGTAGTTATTGGTAGGCATCTAAGTTTTATATACACACATAATGACAGAATGAATAGTAAGAGTAATGAATCTCAAGTAGATTACATTTTAAATACTCCCAAGAAGCTTTGCATGGTGACTTTACATTACACATATTTAATTATTATTAATAAGATATATAAATATTTACACAATTCAAAAACTTGCTTGAAGTTATTTACAGACTTATAGAAGAGATTATATCCATATTTCTAAGCTCAGTGTTAAAACGAAATTTCAGTCAATAATACACTACATAAGTATATAGCAAGGCAAAAAGAATTAACTGGAATATTCCATCAGATACAATGATTCTAATATAAACATACATTTTTCATTCATTATTAATACTTAATATACACAAGAAAAATAATGTGACCAAATTATTGATATATAATAATATATAGAAAATGGATATCAAATAAGGGTTTTCAAGTTAAGATCAAATTAATTGAATATTTAAGATATTAGCAATTCAGTAAGGCAATTAGAACCATATTATCTATTAATTCAATAATGTTATCACTGTTATGTAACTATAAGCTGCAAAATTTTAGTTGTATCCATATAAACTTTTAATTGTGTATTATTAATTTAAATTGTTCAGATATTGGTATTTGGTTTGAGTTGAAAGACTGCAATTAGTCTATGAAAAATTTTTAGTTCGTAAAGGTTCTATGGTTCAAGTGCCATCACTTCAGAGTTTTTTTATTTTCCACAGGTTATTGTAAAAATTGAAGTCTGAAAATTTTATATAGTGGTTAATGATAGTCATTCCAAAATTGGCTCTAAAAACGCTCATTTCTGAAATAATATTGCGAGTTAGAAATAACTCTTAGAAGCTTGTTTAGCTGGGCTTCAATACTTTTAAGTTAGTATTACATACTTTTCCACAAATTGTAGAAACATAGTAATTATTGGCCTAAAATAGGCTTTGTAAATTAGGAGTTTGTTTCCTAAAAAAAGCTTAGAGTTGGAGGCTAATAGGAGGTAGATGATAATTTTAGTTGCGTGAATTTAGCTCTTATTTTTGATGAAATGATACTTCATTCTGAGACATTCATCCATTATAACCCCTAGGTAAACAACACTAGGGTGCCAGGGAATCTCTAGACCATCACAATTTTAATTTTTTTACAGCTGTTCCTGGTAAATAGGACTGCTTGAGATTTTTAGGAGTTGATTTTAATCTTCCAGACTCTGAGTCTTTTCTAAATTTGAGTCATATGCTCAGTTAACTTGTTGCATACAATATTATGGTCAGAGTCAATAGATAGAATGGAAGTGTCATCTGCAAAACTAATCATGATGTTTGAGTGTTGGGGTATATCGCTTATATATATATATATATATATATATATATATATATATATATATATATATATATATATATATATATATATATATATATATATATATATATATATATATATATATATATATGTTAAATAAAAGGGACCAAAAATACCAGTTGTCTGTTTTGTAAATAATGAAAGTGCATATTTATACTTATAGTGTAATTATTATTTTGGTTAAAAAAAACTTAAAAACCATTTATTTTTCAACGAAATGATATTTAAAATATTTTCTCAGCTTTCTATCCAAATCTGCAAAATGTTTATGCTTGCATGCAAAATATCATATTTACTTTATGTTTATAAGCAAAAGTCGATATTAAATGAAATCAAACAAATAACATGCGTTACAAATTTGAAATATAAATATAATTCTTATTTGCTGCTCGAATGAGACATGATTCTGAAATTATTGCAATATTTTTTCGCATAAGATAAGCAAGCAGAATTTAACTTCAGAGAATAAGAATAAATGGTAAACACATTTATCTAAACAAACAAACAAAAACGTATTTTTTTCTTTTCGATGGTCTAAAAACATAGATTAGTTCATTGAATCCGGTTTTTCGGATTATTTCAATGGATTTGCTTTCATTCCATCTCTATTATATATGCTATCACTTTAAAATTTATAAGTTTTCAAGAAAATTTGAACTGATGTTCATACTTAATAATTTTTTATTCCTCTTTACAGTCAATTATATAATGATTAAGACAAATAAATTTTCTTGATTTTTTTTCTGACCATACATGTTTCTAATTTCAAATTAACAGCATCTGCATCAAATTTTCTATTTACACTTAAGTTTTGTTCATCCTCCATTTTGACATTCCTGTATTTTTTGAAGACTTCATATTACACAGAAATGGGGGACTCATATTTCATGTATTATAAAAATATTCCATGTATGAAAGCAATCACAAAGCTCTAGAATATGATCATTTCATATATGTATCTTGGTTTTTTTTTTTTTTTTTTTTTAAAAAAAAAGAACGGAAATGGTGCTACTCCTCATTTCGCATGAGAATATCATTTTGTTGCGTTTGATGTACATAACGTCACCATGAAGTTACTGTTTTAAGGAAAAGTGCTATCATTTTCAGTCGAACTCGCACTAAATCACTAAACTACATTTAGGAATGAACTGGCATTTGATATTAATAAATATCAAATACTGCTAGCTTTAAAAGATATTTTATTAAGTGTTTTAGAAAATTGTCTTTTGTTTTAAAAACCTTTTGTTAGGGTTTCCACATAAATTAATGTTTCTATAAAATATGCAGAATTTTGAGAATTCATTCAATCCAAATATATTTTGTATAAGAAAATTGGCTGAATACTAATAAATTTATTTAGTTTCTCAATCATAAAGTCAAATTTTTATAAATTCCTACTTTGAATAGACAAAATTGAATATTCTTAACTAAGATTTTGTAATATAATTTAAAATGATGGAGAGAGAATAAAAATTTGCAATTGTTATTTGAAAAACAATAAACATTTGCACAAATCCCGTGAAAGGTGAAATTTTCTAAATCATGCAAAGTAAATGTCACTTAACAATATATTAATTTACACACTTTTAATATTTACTTCTTTTATTTTTCAATATTTAATGATTGCTATAATTTATGGTTTATCATATATGAAATACACTTTATAAATAAACACTATGCCGTGTTTTTTTATGAGTTATTAAATAAATTTTTTAAAAATGAATTCTAATATTAATATAAGCATTATGATTTCAATAAAATAGTTCTAATTCAAAAAATAATCTTTTTTGTGTTGTAAAAAATAACTTTAACAATTGATAACATTAATTTAAAGTTATCATTGTAGAAATTTGGTAAAAATTTCTTTCTTGTTAATTAATTTATGCTTACCAAAATGCAATTTTTGAAAATATCTATTAATTTAGTCAATAATATTTAAAAATATTTACTTGCTGTAAGCAAAATTGGATGCATATTTTTATTTTCTAATGATAGACTAAAAAACAAATTTAACTCTATTATGTTTATAAAGTTACTTTCTTTTCAATATTCTTTAATTCAATTTTGCATTTCTACACATGTATATTTCGAAGCATTTATGTTTCACTGAAGGGGAAAAGTTACAAAAAAATTTATGTGCGTAAAAAATGTTAATGTAATAAAATATTTCACTTCAAATATCTAATTATTAGAATATTATTATTAAACCAATAAAGTGAGTTTTAAAACTCCCGATTAAATATGTTTTTAATATTTTTTAAAAAAATCATTAGCTGTCAAAATCTTTATCAAGTTTTGAGTTGTTTGTTCTTCTTTGTTAAATATATAAAACTTAAATATGCAAATACGCTTTCCATTAAAAGACCGAGATTTATATTTTTCCCCAAAATCTTTTATGGTGATAGTTTTTTAGAATTGACGATTTTTGTATATAAAAAGCAGCAATTATATTTGAATCAAGAGCCCACAGAACTTTGAGTACTCGAATGTATGACCCCAGTTATTTTAGTTTGAAACTTTCTTTCTCTTGCTGTTTGGCAGGAAGTAAACTGACCACATTTTGGACAATTCATTTCTGAGGAAACCCGTGGGAACTAAATCACGAGTGGTCCCTTTTTCCGGCGTACTGTTTCTGAGTCATTCACAAACAGGAAGTGTCCATTCGTTTTGCTGATTACTAGTGGAAATCTTTTGCATAGAATATTAGCAAAATACGGACTCTACTGATTCACGCATAAAATAAGCTGAATAAATAATTTTGATATTCTAATTCTTAATTTTATCTAAATAGTAAAATTATTTTATAGTATTAAGCCTATCAAGCATATATTTATGCAATATATGAAACTTATGATAATATATATCTATCCTAAATAAGTGCAATAAAATTTCTTATTAAATAATATTTGGTCCAAGGATACACATATACATATCTGTAAAAAATTGCTACTTGTGATTTCTTTGAAAAGGAACATCAAATAAATTGAAATCTTTTTTTAACATGTTATTCAAGAAATTTTAATTACTGCAGATTTGGAAAAGATAATATAATATACCTTATATTTAAATTTATTACAAAATGATAAATATCTCCTAAATGCTTTGAGAGTTTTCTTATATTTTCACAAAAAATATGTCAATTATTAAATGTGAGTGAAAAAAATAGACAAGCCACTTAAAGAGTTGTTAATTTCATTTTCTTTATTTATAAGTCAGCCACCTTCATTAACAACTTAATATTAGAGATAAATATCATTATTGTGCCACTGTAACGTAGAAGAATTTTTGCCATTCATCGTTGAGCTGCATATAACAGCAGCATTAAAATTATCATTTTCGGAGAGAAACCAGAATATATAATCTAAAAACAATTACTGAACAAAGTTTTTACAAATATCAGCACTATATGTGTCATAGAAAAAAACGTATTTTAAATTTTCTCAAATAAAAGAATATTAAAAAAAATTGCTCATTCCAAGAATAACAGATTTGTAAGCAAAATATCACAACAAATTTTTCAGCAAAAGAACCTATTTTTCAGAAAATACAGATTTTTACTGTTCCTACTTTAGTGTGACGTTATAAACTGCTATATATAATATAATATAGCAGTGCTTAAAAGATTTTTATTGAATATAATTAGCAAAAT
The DNA here is from genome assembly GCA_037975125.1 of Latrodectus hesperus. NCBI lineage: Eukaryota > Metazoa > Arthropoda > Arachnida > Araneae > Theridiidae > Latrodectus > Latrodectus hesperus. The sequence continues at coordinate 49,935,816 of CM075860.1, forward strand.
TTGCTTTTTTTTTTTTTTTTTTTTTTTTGCACTAAGAAAAATTCTTTGAGTTGGAACGATTATATGTAATTCAGCTAACCTTAGCAATTGTCAAACAATTTCAAAAGACAGTCTATTCGTAATTTCTTAAGAATTTTTCACAGTATTCAAAAAATTATTATTTTTTAAGCCAGCTTTATGATTGTTGATCTTTAGCATGTGAATAACGCGTACATATTAGAATTTTTAATTTTAATTCAAATTATCTTTAATTTCTGCAAATCAAGCTCTGACCACAACTCTAACTATACCATATATATTACTGTACAACGCCAATATTTTTAAGGCCAAACTTAACTGATTTTCATCTTACATGACGGTAACTTAAGACAGGGGAAATTCTTGGAAAATCTTCTCCCCATAAGAATCCCGCTGTTTCGTGACAGAGCGGGAAACAGCTTCCTTGTCGAGAAAGGAACCTTTTCTCACTAAAAGGGCATATGTATATGAATAGCAGAAATGGTTTCTGTAAATAGTGCATGTTAGATTCCTGCCGTTTGGATTGAGAAAATGGCTATATGTATTTTAACTTTAAATTCGTTATTATCATTTAAAAGTAGATTTTAGGATTGAATTACTATAAATTGTTCTGTATATATACATATACATATATATATATATATATATATATATATATATATATATATATATATATATATATATATATATATATATATATATATATATATATATATATATATAGTTCCCCGATCAAATATATTACTGACTCTGATACTGAAACCAGAATACCAAAAATTATACCCAAAATTAGAGGAAATTAATTCAATATAGATTTTTACAAAAGTAATATTTTTTATTATAAAAATCAAAAATATAAGAAAGAAAACATGTTCATGAGAATAACACAGTATTTTAAAACAAAGTCAGTCCTTTTTCAAATTATTTTGTAAGTTATATGAGATTATATGTATGTATATATATATATATATATATATATATATATATATATATATATATATATATATATATATATATATATATATATATATTATATATATATATATATACTTCTACAAACATCTAGACATTTATTTACTTTATTGAAGAAAATGTAAAAAATATAATGAACTGAGATACAACCCATATGTGTAATATTGGTAGTTTTATAGATATTTTTATTTTGTTATTTAAAAAATTTTTTAACATTTTGTTTTTTAAGAATATATTTAACTTTTGTGAGGTTATTTTAAAGACTTCTATTTTGGAAGAATTCAGTCGGAAAACAAAATACTTTTATAAAAAACACGGAGGATATAACAATGTAAATATAAAAGTTGTAAGATTCACTTTTATATAAATGAAAGTTATTTTTGAGTATTCATTTTATGTACGCGAGATTTGTCTAAAAAAGTTGTGCTGTTAAGTGTAAAGCAAATGCCATACTTTTGATAAGAAAGATATGAAAATATTAGGTTCGTGCGTATGAAATGTCGGATTCTCTTTACATGCGGACGTTTTCCTCCCTGTTTTCGTTATACTTTTGTATTTGGCATAACCTCATTCATACTCGTATTGTCCATTGCCAGAGACTCATTTCAGCAAAATAGGTTTTCTCGAAGGTCTTCCCTTTTTATTTCTTTTGAGTTTATTGCCGATATGAATTCTGCCGACATTCGCGTCATTTTCTTATATGAGTACAAACTTGGTAATAGTGCTGCAAAAGCTGCACGCAACATAAACCAAGCGTTTGGGGAGAATACGGTTAACGATCGGAAAGTGCAGCGTTGGTTCGAAAAATTTCGGACTGGCGATTTTTCACTGCAAAATGAGCCGCGCGGAAGACCCAAAATGTCTGTGAAGAATGATGACCTGAAGGCTCTAGTGGAAGTGGATCCAGCCGTATCCACGAGGGAACTTGCTATCAGGATGAAAGTTGACCATACAACGCTATTGAGACACCTTTCTGAGATTGGCAAGGTTAAGAAGATGGACAAGTGGGTACCGCACGCACTGACAGAGCGAAATAAGCTGGATCGGTTAAACGTATGCTCATCATTGCAGCATCCACCATATTCACCGGATCTCTCGCCGACCTATTTTCATTTTTTCAAGCATTTAGAGCTGTTTTTAAGGGGCAAACACTATGAAAATGAAGACAGTCTAAGAAACTCGATATCAGAGTTTATTAATTCTAAAGACCAAAATTTTTTTAAGACAGGCATCTACGCTTTAAAATCTCGTTGGGAGAAGTGTATTGAAGCGAATGGAGCATACTTTGATTGAATAAACAGCTTTTGAAGAAAGATATGCAGTTTTATACAATCACTTAAGAATCCGACATTTCATACGCACCAACCTAATAGTAAAATATTAAGAATGAGAAAACATTAGATGAGATTTTGGCATTAAAAGAAAGTAATAATAGTAAAGGACTTCTAAGACTTCCAAGACTTCCAAGACAAGGAAAAGGACTTCTAATGCCTCAATTAGAAAGCCTCATACTGTCCACAATAAATAAGCCCCTTATCTTTATTATGTAAAAAGTTGAAGTTGAAAATCTTTTTGAATCAAGACTTCAAACTGTATTTTTTCTTTCCTCTTAAATTAAAATAAAATATATGAATTCCGGTTTTCGTTCATGCAAAAATAACCGTTTGCGGTTCAGTTATAATCGAGAAATTTTATTTTATGTGGATTCCTAGTTGCTTTAAAAGTAATATGGAGTATCCATTAAACATCTTCCTTATCACTGTTGCGACTTACATAGAAATAGTATGATACTATAAGTAGAATTTTTTTATTTCCCTTTTTGTATAAATTTTCTTTATGGATTAAGTAAAAAATGTAGTACATCCATTTAAAATCCGAACGTTTCGATTTGGACATCTTGCGCATCCCGATTACTGCATATTTTGCATACTTCAAATAGACTTCTTTCTTTTCTATAAATAACTTTGAGAGGCATACTTTAGATCCGTCAAATAGACGTTCAGTGTACCTCTATACTTATAAACCAGTAGGAAGAACTTTATTAAGCATTTTATTACTGTATAATACAGAGGTATTTTCGAATCAACTATATTAAGCTCTTTTACATTAAAACCTTTTTGCAACACTCTCCTTAATCTTTGATTATCAATTTTAAATATTTGATTTCCTTAGAGAACACGAACAAATGAAAAGGAAAATATTATAAGTAGTTTTTGAAGGAATCAGATGCAAGCAGATGTAACGCTGATATTCCATATCTAAAATTCAATAAGTAATTTAAAGAATAGATTATTACTTGTAGAAAATAACTTGAAGTTTATTTAAAGTAAAAAAGAAATCTCAGTTTAATTACGAAATACATTAAGTAATTGGAATTAAAAAGAGCTATTTAACAAAATATAGAAGTTAAAAATCAGGATATATATACTTAAAATAACGTCAAAAAATATTGAAATCATGAAAATAGAAAGGAATATTTTATCTATGTAAAGATGAGGAAAATAAAAAAATTACAACTTGACACCTGTAAACTATATCATGATAGGTTATTAGCTTTAAAAACTTTTGATTTTTGCTGACAGAATAAGAACTAATTAAGTCAGGAGTTCACATAAAGGCTGTTTGCTATTGACTCACGTTTTGAAACGCTATTGAAAAACTAATAAATGTGTGAACTTCAATCTTAATAAACTAACTGAATATTATTAAAACGAAATTTACAAAGCTCACGCTCTTTTATACAGGCAATTGAAATGATAGATACATACATTTTTATTAATTCATGTTTTCAATTTTATATTTAAACATTCATGATATTTTTGACCATTTAATGAAACAAAAAAAATCATTCAATGTGTGTGCGAGGCAATGCATAACTTTTTATTAGGATTAATAATAAAATTATTATTATGATTTTTAAAAACCGTACTCTGAAATGTATGTTTTCTTCTATATCAGCGGAAGAGGGGAAATATATTCTCCCTCAATGCCTGATAAGGTCGTCAAAGGGGGATTCCGGTGTCATTTTCGGTGACCATTTCTTTTCTTCCTCCGCCCGTACTCAGAAACTTCGAGGGGTAATTTTATGTAGCTACTGATTAACGAAACAGGTAGTGGGAAACAGAAAGCACCCTTTCTGGTGTTGAATACAAAAGTACTCATGGCGTTAGTACATTTATTTTCATAAGGAAGTAAAACATTTTTCTTAAAGAAAAAAAAATATTTCTAAAGGTATTCTTTTAAGTGTTTGAAAAATGCTCTTTTTTTTTAAAAAAAAAAGCTTTTATTAAAGTTACAACGTAAATTAATGCTTCAAAATAAAATATTCAAAATAAATTTTTACAAATAAATTCTAATATTTATCAAAGAAATACAATTTTAAGTGACATGTATATACGTGACATGACACGACAATACGAGAAATCAGCTTTTTCAGTATGGTAAATAAAAAATAGCTCTAACAACTGATAACATTAATTTAAAGTTATCATTGTAGAAATTTGGTAAAAATTTCTTTCTTGTTAATTAATTTATGCCTATGAAAATACATTTTTTGAATATATCTATTAATTTAGTCAACAATATTTAAAATTATTTAATTGATCTAATTATAATTAGTTATTTAGATACTAATTATTATAAAACCAATATATACTGAATGACATTTTACACTCTTTCTTTCATAATTTTAATGTTAAACATTAAAATTACTCATTCTTCAAGAGATTGAATTAATAATTATGCTTATTATGATTTCAAAAAATACTAATAAATTTCATCTTAAATATTTAAACTAAAAGTTGTATTAGAAATATTTATTTTTTAAAAAGCAAATATAAAAAAATATCTATAAAATATTTAAATGATTTTTTTTTTTTTGGAATTTAATAAAACTTATTTTTTATTGCTGAAAAATATTAGTTGGGAGCGAAAACATGTATCCACATAAAATATTTTCCAATGATAAATTACTTTACTGCTTAGTAAAAAAATCCTTCCAAGTGTTCATTAACTCTTTCAGGAACACAATCAGGATTTAAAAAAAAAATAAAAATAAAAATAAAATAAATAATAAAAATAAAAAAACTTTTCTTAAAATATTATTCAATGGTAGAAATATTATAATTTTCAGTCATATCATCCTTGCACTTTTTATACATGATGAATAAATTCTCGTTAAAGCATTGTTTTTATTGACCTCTTGCATTTTGTGTGGAAAAATATATCGTTTTCTTTTGAGATTCTCTCTGTAGGATTTTAAAACAAAGTTTTATGCTAAATTGATGAAACAAGTAAATCTATCTTAAGATACAGATTACAACATAATATTATCTTTTAAAAGAATGCATATATTATCCTAATTTGCATATGTGTTTGTGAGATCCACGTTTGCAGGTATGTATGAGAAGTCCGTGGTTGGAGGTGTGTATGAAAGGTCCTCATTTACAGGTGTGTATGAAAGGACCGCACTTATAGGTGTGTATGAAAGGTCCGCACTTACAAGTGTGTACGAGAGGTCCTCGGTAACAAGTGTGTATGAAAGGTTCTCAGTAACAGGTATGTATCATAGGTTCTCAGTAACAGGTGTGTATCATAGGTCCTCGCTTACCTTGAGAAAACACATATTTGAAAAAATAAAAATATTGAAATAATTTATGTCACACGATTGTTAAAATCACATTTTAAACCATAATAATAAATTTTGTAAAAATATTCCTGTAAGTTTAGTATATAATTTGGGTCCTCGGATTGGCGGTGAAAACACATAGAGCGCACTTGCCAGCTTAGACCAACCTGTGTGTGTGTG